>JAAXNX010001685.1:0-16652 GCA_036491905.1 Folsomia manolachei | reverse complement strand
ACTCCCATTTACCAACTTTTAGTCTGGAATTATTTCAGAAATTCTCAGGATTTTTTCCTTATCTCCACCTCCACCCCAAGTAAAAGTTAAATAATAGGGAGAAAAAATGGGATCCATCCGCCATAAGCAATTTGTCCTTTGGGAACCAACTTTTTTTCTTATTTACTTGTTACTTCATCCTCCACCGATAATATTATCTGTATCTCGAGTCAAATCAAGATCCCATTCCTCCTGAATTGTGCACGAGGGGATAAATTACGTGGGACGTGGAACTAAAAAGAAAGAAGGCGATTGGGTGGACCTGTATAAAAACGGCATCTCACGCTGATCCTGTTCTCGAAAGAAATGCACGTTGCAAAGAAATTAAAGGAATTGTTATTACGGGATGCAATCGTCTCGAATTTCATGCTGTGCTGTGTTACCATTAAGCTGGCTGTGTACAGTTTTTTTTCTTTCTTGGCCATGCTTTTCTATGAAATAGATATGAATAAACTGTGCTTTTTACCAGTCTTGGCAAATTATTATGCACGACTTAAAACATTCAAGCATTAATTAAAGGAATTTTTTGAGTTTTGTAAGCAGTTGAACTCACGTTTGTTCTGTTTGATCAAATTTTTATTTTGTAAATAAAGAACAGAATTAATGTCATTTCAGAAGTATAAACAACATGGTTGATTGGAGGAAAGTGTATAATTCTCATATTGTTGAAATGATTTTTATACAATTCTAGAAAATCAGTGAAATTACTGACAAACTTTTCTACTTTTCAGTTCAACATTATGTACTTATCAAAAGAAAATACAAAATTAAATTACTCACTGGCTCTTTGAAAAGGTTTTTTAAGGAAGGCTGCTTGATAATCAAGCCTTGATTACTGGTAGTGGTGCGCATTTTCTATCTGATTATGATAAGGATTCCGAGTAAGTAAGATGACAGCTTTTAGTTTTAGCTGATGTTTGTTGAAGTTCTAGTTGTAACGCAATATTTGACCTATCCCATTATCTCCGTTAGCCTCTGCCTCCAGTCCATGTTACGGTTGTGATCGTGATTTTTACATGATTAGGCTATACCTCTGTTTGCTTCAAGAAGATCAAACACAGAGCAGCCAACGCATTATTGGAAAGAGGAGCAAAAAGAAATCTGAGAGAATGGTATCGTATTAATCAAAGGAAATTCATTAATTGACAATGAGCAATTTGGCCATGACCTATTCTTATTTGAACAAATGTAATCCTCCATCCCTGATATAAATTATCAATAATGTATCCATTATGTGTAATGACGATGTGGGGATCACAAAGGTCACATAGTTCTCGAAAAATAAAGGGTGGCTTATTGGCTCGATGCACGGACTTTCGCCGACTTTCTTTTTGATTAAAGCTTGGCTGAGGCGGATGGATGACTGATTGGCAGATCCTCGCATAGTGTAAGAGGTAGAAGCGTGATGTTTTTAGTTGAGCCAGTTGATTGAGTAATGAATATCCTTACTTCTGTTCAGCAGACTAACTCAATTCAGCAGAAGCAAACATTATAATAAAATTTGGATTGACGTTAATTAACAATCAGCTGGAACTACGCTTCATTATGAAGAAATTATTAACGAAGGGTTTCACTTCACTCCCTGAAATCCAAAGCGTGTTGCATTAGTTTAATACCAATCCAATACTTATTTTTCAATATGTTGGATGTTATCCATACGAGGACGGATGGGCTCATAAGCAAATCTGGAATTGAGATATAATTGACACGTGCGTCTCCGAATTTGTCAACACGCTTCCAACTAACTAGCTGCTCAAATCAAATCTTCAATCCATCAGTAATTCTGACAAGAATAAAAATGAACCAATTACCAAGTCTAATTCTGAATTTGGAACTAAGTGAAATCACTCATGCAGATATTGAGTCGAAATTCTGGAAATAAATGTTACTCGAGTGATATTTAAACATAAAAACCACACAAAAGTGTTGAAAATTGGATGTAAAGCCTTGATCCTCAATCGAATTGGTTATCTGATTGAGCTGTCACTACATTTCCAGTTCACATCTCTTTGATTAAATGCAAATAGTCTCCCACATTCCTAGAAAATGTAATTCCAAAACTGTGACCGTGATGAAAATAAATTACTCTGCTATATATAAACATAGATCGAGTGTCTGACTCAACTGCAACTGTTTATGTCTCTGACAAAAGTAAAGTTAAAGCCGTGTTGATAAGTGGGTGAAATGGTTTCTTTGGCATATAATGGGCAATTACTTTCCTCCCACGAATTATGAAGCAGGAAAGTCGGGGTGATTTTCACGAAAATGTTTAGACTGTAGAATTGCATCAGGAATGGACAGAAGAGAAATTGTAGATTGGATCTCAAAGTATCAGAAACATGAACTCGGCTCTGGGTGTGCAATGGAATGGGACTTCGGAATGAATGTGTTGCAAAATTTTGTGGCAATACAAGAGCTAAGGGAATCTAACAAAATAATAAGATAACACTACCGTTATACTACGTACACTGACTAGGTTTATACATGTCCACTTGACTTATTGCTTGTTAAAAGCCCTGCCACTCGCAATTGCGTGCGTGGGATGGATGGGCAGAGATTAATGGGATTAGAGGCAATGAAAAATTGAACCCCAGAAGAGTTGGACTTGGGGAGAACCCAATAGAAAATAGAAACCTAGGACGGATGTGTTGGAGACGGATGGAATGTTAAAACTGACTCGATTGTTTTGTTTCCTTGTTTTCAGGAAAACCCGTTTGTTTTCCCCGATGGAGTGATGGAGTACGGGGAACCACAGGTAAAGACACACTTCTTAACTTTCTCCTAAACTTTCTCTGCAATCTACCACCGTGATTTGGTTCTAAAATAGTATTTTCTTTTGTCCTAGTTCTTTCCCGGTAACTGCGTAGGTATGGATGAGTTATTTTATAATACCTAATACCCATTATAATCAATATATTACCTAATATAATATCTATTTAATATCTTACACATAAACAGGTTACCTCGAAACGGTAAGCTTCTTTCGTGCCACTCCCTTTTTAATACCTTTCAAATATCTATAAAACTCAACTCTTATTATTTTACAGATATTGGAGGAAACGGATGAAGA
This sequence comes from Folsomia manolachei, assembly GCA_036491905.1. Classification (NCBI taxonomy): domain Eukaryota; kingdom Metazoa; phylum Arthropoda; class Collembola; order Entomobryomorpha; family Isotomidae; genus Folsomia; species Folsomia manolachei. The sequence continues at coordinate 13,543 of JAAXNX010001685.1, read as the reverse complement.
GGAAACAGAGGAGGAGGGATGTTCTGGTCGCCACTGGTGGACTGCTGATAGCGATACAGATACAGACTCAGTGATTCGAGTTGACAACAGCAATCCAAATTCGAGACACTCAACACAACAATCATTCAATAATAATAATCAACCAACCGTTCAAACTAACAAGTGCAGCAAACTTAAATCAGTAGATAATGTGGAAGATTTATCCGAAATCCAATCCACATTTCGTACCTCTGCTAGTTCACGACCTTTTGAGCTTGAAGATCTTCACCTTCTTGACCAACTGGATCTGGCGTTTGAAGAAACCTTAATGGAACCCCGGAGAAGGTCAGGGTTTGCTGCATTTGGACATCAACTCCACTTGCTTGACCAACCCCTTGAGAAACATGTCAAACTTTTCCATCACGAACAGGATGATGGACGAGACGCATTCCTCCACCGAGACGGAGTAGCACTTAAACGATCTGCCAGCCATGATGGAGAAAGAACTGTGTTTTCTAGTGAGGATGCCATTCTGCCCCAGTCCCCTTTAGAGAAGAAAAATGTTAGTGACGTGAAGAAAGTTGGTGTTGGTGGTGGACAGGATGGAGAAAGTCGGGTACTGGGTAATGCTGAGAGTAAAGAAACATTTGGATCATCCCTGTCACCTTCTTCATCCTCGGATTCAGAGCCACACGAAGTTGCAGAAGAGGATTTTTTTTACTCTTCACCAGGATCTGAAGAATCTGAAGAGGCGGATGGAAGCTCATCAGATGACTCGGAGAAAAATGTTGGAGTCGTATTAGCAGAGTTTTCCTTATCCGCTATTACAAGTGATGTTGGTTTTGGAGAAAATAATAACTCATTTAGTTCTGGAAGTGGAAGAAATGTTGGGAATGGTCGCCGGTCCTTGGAGTCATCCAAACTCAAGTCTTTCCGTAGTTTTGACAGTCTCAACTCCCTCTCCGGGACGGAACTCCTTTTCTCTAAGGCTGACACATTTCCTTCATTTCATTACATTAAGGAAGATGTTGAACCAGGTGGTGGCTCATCGAGTGGTTCACCAGTGTCTCCAGCATCATCACCTAGATGCAATCTCACATCCTGTTCCACAAACGATGTCCCAGGCTCTACTGGCACCAGCTGCTGTCATCAAGGGACAGAAGACCCTTCTTCTGGAAGAAGGGGTGAAGTTGAAGGTGAAGGAGAGTCTCGGTCCCTTCCTTTAGATCATAATCACTCAGTTCCTGGTTTCCCTCCGACATTTAACACTGCCAAGAAAGCTGGTTCTTACTCCTCATCTACCACATCGACAACTTCCACTTCCAGTTGTAATTCTGCAACTGGAATGATACACTCCTCTGAAAATTTGTCCGAAGCGGATAGTGGAATTGGAATTGGACTGGAGGGTGGGAGTCATCCAAATGCCATGGGAGAAAAGAGAAGTAGTGCAGAAAGTTTTACTGACGATCTTGAGCCAGGTGAGATTGCCGAAGGTGGAGAAAGTGCCAAAGACTACATTTCTAAATCCGAATTTGCACTTAATCCATTAGTTTTCTCGTCTCTCTCCTCCGCATCAGATGGTGGAAGCAATAGTCCAAGTATAAATAGTGTACCCAGTTTAAATAATAATGAATCATACCCATCTGCGGATTGTGCCGAGTCTGAATTAAACGGAAATCAGGGATGCGTGACGGCTGAAAGCAGAGAACGAAATAGTAGTGGCAGTGGTGCACAAGCTGATACAAGTGATTCCACTGTATTACGGTTGGTTAAGGATAAGGCAGGAATGGGGCCCATCTCCCATAACTCTTTATCCAATTTTCATTTGGTGAAAGTGGATGAGAAGAATTCTTCTCAAATAGAAAGTCCACAACCCCAACAGAGTAATCATAAGAAGGAGCTGGAACAACCAGAGCTAGGGACTATATCATCAAGTATTCCATTTGAAGCTAAATTGCCCATTTCTATCAATGACCAGACCAAACCTAATGAAAGGCTGGAAGCAGTTAGCAGCATCAGTAGATGCAGTGAAATCTTCTCATCATCTCCCAGTTTCACCGACTATTTCATCCTCATCCAACCATAATAGAGAACATCAACATTGTTCTACCATCAAACCTAATCCCTCCACCACCGGTCTCCACCCATATTTAGATCCGAATTTGCGAAACTCCAATCCTCCGTCCAGACCAGATATTATAGCCGACGAAGCGAAAGCTGTTTCCAACTTTGCTGATAATATCACCTGCTCAGATAACCCCAATTCCACCACATCATCGGAATTTCATTCTTCTGCGATTGACACTCCCAATCCCAATCTAAATGTGCCTTTTGACCCAGAATCACAATCCCAAAAAACTTTACTATCGTCCCCATCATCTCTAGGCGAAAGAATGAGTAGAAATCAACCAAATCACTGCAAAAACAGCGAACCATCTTTGGCCACGGAATCCCATAATATGCCAATCTCACCCCACAAAAATAACAATGGGACACCAACCTTTGTGAGGTTTCAGCAAAGTGAAGAAAAAGTTGTGGGAGTTCAAGTACCTGATGGCGAAGGTGGACCCCAGATATCTGATTACAATCAAGATCAAACCAACAATGACACCTCTGACTTGCAACCATCGGATCATATTTCAATTGTTGACGACTCCCTCAAAACAAGTTCCTCTTCATCCTCTCGCCGTGACTCCTTGCAAAGGGAGCGGAGCAATAGTGAAAGTGAATTTGAGTATGCAGAATCCGCAGTAGAATTGGACAGCATTGCTTTGGCATATGCTATTGTGAACTCGCCAAAACTTCACAGCGGGTCATCCTCCCCCACAAAGCAGTTAAATGAATCCAATATTGGACATGGTGATAACTTGGAGTTGAATGGGGAAAGTGGGCCAGAGTCTGCATCTACATCGTCAACCTTGAGTAGTGGGGAGATTGAGAATCGAGGAAATGATGGAATGCAGAATGAATCGCACACACATTCGTCGCAGAAAAAGGATGAGCAAAAAAGAGTGAATGTTATTAGCATGGGGGCTAGTCCTTGTACTCGTACTCCCCATAAACATTTTACTTCACCTTTATCCTCTTATTATGAGACTGCTGTTGCTGGTCAGAGTCAGAGTCACGCTCCTTCTAATGGATCAAGTGTTGGTAATAATTCAATTGAACCAAGTCATTGCAGTTCGAGTAAAGCAGACGCAGAGAGGAGTAGTAGTGGTCTCCAAAACGCAAATATTTCATTACATCATCATCAAAGCGGTACTGCTGCTGATACTGGGTTGGTGGTGGTTGATGCAGATCACGGTAATAAAGTTAACCAGAGTGAGATATCTGGCGTATCACCACCACAAAACGAGGCACTAGGCCAGCAGAAGGATAATGGAATAAAACCTTCATCATCAGTTAACTCTGGCTACTCATCAAGTGTGGATGTTGTTGTCCATCGGCAGGGACGGGACTTGAATAATTATTGTTATGAACCACCGCCAACAAGTTATGTGAATAAAAGTGCAATAAGTGACAAACATTCCTCATCAGGAGTGAATTACAGGAGAGTGTCACCCTCAACCTCGGATGAGGAAGTGTCCCTTGTTGCAGCCGCCGTACCCATCCATCCTGTCCACATAGGTGTGGCTGAAGTAAAAAAGTTTAGTCAATTACACACAGATTCTTCGACCGCTGCACGAAAACTGCATCATCCTTCCTCTACGTTTCATCCGTCTCATCCCTTCCATCATCAACGGCACGGATTAGGTTTAGTGGGATCCGAATCGGAGGATATCATCCGTGTTGCCCATTCCACTAAATCTCCTTCATCCACTGGTTACACAAGTAAAAGTAAAACAGAAGAGGACTGTGCTATTTTAGGGCAGTCTAATTTTGGACATACTACTTCCCACCCGAGAAACGGTTCCAATGTAAGAAGAGACAACAGCCTAGACCCCAAATCACAGAAGTTGGGTTCTTCCTCAACCCACAGTGGCAGTACCACTGATTCATCTCAAACTCTCGAATTCCCATCCTACGGATTCCCATCAACGTCTCATTCTTCTTACCCAACAAACTCATTCCTCCATTCAGCAGTAGCATTAGGAGAAGGGGACCTTCTTACCCACCAATATCACCACGAGATAGAAACATCGAGGGAAAAATCCTATAAGAGATCTACTAGTAGGGATCCTTTACATCTGGAAGATATCAAGTGTGGTGGAATTCACCCTGAACAGTTCACAATTCCCTTTGGTGTCTACTCAGCCGCAGTTTTGGCTGCTGCTCCATCCCTTCCGAGTACAAGATTTGTGTTTGTGAATGAAAAGGATTCCTCTGACTTAACCCATGGTAGCCTTAATACCACCACCATCAATAATATTCCGGCAAAACCAACTCCAAACGAAGGGATAACTAGTAACGTTCAAAAGGTTGTTTCTGACAAAGTAGTATTATTAGAGCCAGTGAGTAAAAAGAGTAGACAAAGTTCTGGTAATCCGCTTAATGGAGTTGGAGTCTGTTTAACAAATAGTTGCCCTCTCTCCAACTATCCTGATGTATTGGTAGTTAAACAAACACATTCCTCTTCTCCAGGAGGAAGTGGTGGAAAGGAAGAAAAAGACGGAGAGGGTGACAAGACAAGCCAGAAAGAGACAGAGGTTCCCCAACAGACGGGACCCATCCGCCCAAGGATGGAAGTTGACACTAATGCTCCCACTGGTGGTGGTGGTGTTGAAAGACGAAGCACAAGTCCATCAGGACCAATCCCAATTAAGACCAGAACTTACGGACCAAGAAACGAAGTGGAAGTTGTTCATATGAGTCGACATTCCCGAACACCAAGCCCGGCCCCTGGTCCCGGAGGAAGCTTTCCTTTCAGCTCCAGTCTCAAACAAACTCAACCCTCGTCCACAACTTCAGGCGAAGAGTGGCAATCCAACAACGAGCAAAGTTCTGGCATTGGCATTGGCGGCGGGGACCCACCGGTGAAAGTTCCGGGTTCTCGGACCCGGGTTCACTTTTCTCCAATTGTCTCTGAGATCAGGTCAGTGAAATCGAAATCAGCTGTAACACGAGACGGCGCAGTTCCATGAGGTATACTAGATTATAATTTAAATAATATTTGTATTTTCTAGCTGGAGAGAAAGTTATATCGATCAAGGCTCGGAATTCTCTGGATCTACGGAAGACATTGTCAGCAGTGGATTTAGTGTTGGAGAAAGTGGTCAAACTGTTCCGGAGGGTTATTCCTACCCATACGCTAGTGCTAATTATGGTGAAAGTGGTTTTGGAGACAGTTTGGTGAGACCATTACAAGTCAATCCTTCAGGCTTACCAGAAATGGCAGAAGTGTTTAGTAATCCGTTGATGGAGGGAGGAGGAGGAGAATCAGACTCCTCAGCAGAAAGTCCATATCGACACACTTCACCTGGTCCAATTCCGGGGAAAGGTCAAATTCTTGTGGAAAAGGTCCAAATGCGCTCCTCATTCCTCTCTGGTGCAGATGAGGAACTAGACTCTGATGAGGATTTGGAGAGAAAGTTGACCATGGACGTTGTCTACGGTCAAGATTCCGCCAATATGAATCGAGCTCGATCCCCTGTGGATGAAGATCACTTGGAGGAGGATTATCTTATGGATGTGGATGGACCAAGAAAAGAAGGTATGACTTTCCCCATTACGGGTAACCCCGGTGCTTCCTCCCATCATTATCACCAATTGTTTGAAAATGGTGCCTTGGATCTGTATGAAGATGTAAGTGTGGCAATTGAACCTCAGCAAAGTTTTGGTCCCGGCTGCACCAATTTGTCCATGATGATGCCAGACTTGTTGAGTCAGTGTGAAAATGCGGCTCATGCTCAAACTCATATTGATGTCTGTATTGAGGAACAAGTTCATAATTCTAATTCTCATAGTAAACCACCACTTAAGCCAAAACCATTACGAAACAAGTCTCACTCTCCCACGCCCCAGCATCCGCAGCAACAACAACAGCAACGCCATTCCGCATCTGAGATACCACCTCCGCCTGTGATGGATGGGAATCAAGCTCCCCACCATCAACCCCAACAACAAATATTTCCTAAAATATTTGCAGAAGAGCCGAATGGTAGTGGTGGCTCCTTTGGCAAACTTGGAAAAAGCGACAGCAAAAACAATTCATCATCTTCGTTAACCAAGAAAAAGTCATCTAAAGGTTTTGGACTCGGGTCTGGAAGTAAGAAATGGGAACAAACACCTCCAAAAGAGCGAGATAACAAGGAGTCATTTAACAAAGAAAAGAAATCCGAAGAAGAGTCCTCTAAAGAGAATAAGACTGGAAAAGGAAGTAAACCAGGATTTTTCGAACGTCTCTCCAAAATCAGACTTAGTGGAAGCAAACCTAAAAAACAAAAAGTTCATCCAAAGATGGATGAGCTACAGCAACAACCACTAAAAAGCCAGTTTGCTGTCAATTTTAATGGAAGTTCCACAATCAATGGAAATAACGGCACAAAATCTGCTCCTGGACAAGGTCATAAATTACCCGCACAGCCAATCCTTAAAAAGACCACACACTTCTCCTGTAATACCAAATTACACACCAACGGACTATGACACTGAGCCAGAACCAGCAGAGTCACACCAGGCCTTTGAGAATATATTGGATGAAATTGCAGGAATCGAAAATATTAAGATGCGAATGGGCAAATCAACTCCAGAGACAACCAGTGTTGGTAGTGGTGGTACAACCCCTGAGCGACAACAACCACCGCCAAAGGAAATGAGAAGTTTTGCAAAGCGGAAACAGTTTTACAGCAACGCCACAGAATCCTCTACAAGTCCTTCTCCTCCGGTTTCTCCAAATGGACGAAGTTTGACGGATCTAGACAGAAAATTAAGTCAATTTAAGGAAGACGCGTCCAAGAATCGAGTTGTCATTTCTCAATCTCATCCAGACTTGGAACTGATTGAAGACATGGTGAGACAGGCATCTTCTCCAGAACCTTTGAAAACCGAAGTCCCTACAAAAACTGCAAGTAAAGAACAGAAACAAGGCAAGTCACCAGAGTCGAAGAAATCTCCTAAAAAATCTTCCATGTCTGAGACTGGACAGAAGAATGAACGAGAGTGGTACAAGCTACTGAAATCTGCGGCTGAGAAATATTATTATCGTGGATCCAAGGATAAGGATGTTGGAGAGAGTGGGAAAGATAAGAACAAGTCATTCACACTACCATCCGGCCATAAGACTGGGATCGTTGAGACTGACTTAGACACTGGTGAGTAACAAGTTATTAAAAAAAAAGTATTACAGCATTCGGTCCCTTACTGCGGCAATGACTTACACGCATTGAATTATTATTAGAACTCCCTGCAAGCATGCATTCTTAATTTAATTTAAAATTGCTTCATTTGTCATTGTCTGTAAAAATTTTGTGGAAGTGGGTGCTTCCATTACAATTTTTTTGAATGACAGTTTTGACTAATGGACATAAAAATACTCTACTTTGTGCATTGTACTGTACCATGTCAGGTTCTGGTTTGTGTGGTGTTTCCTATTTTTATGTCACATTGGTACAAAGGTGCCAACAAAAAAGTCATCCCAACATTCCATGTTCATCCCATCCCACCAGGATTGCGGATTGACTTGCTATTGCTTCACCCTGCAATTTGTTTCATTTCGTTGACAATACTATGCAAAATTTGTCTCTATTTAGGTTGGAAGTGGGTGCTTCCATTACAATTTTTTTGAATGACAGTTTTGACTAATGGACATAAAAATACTCTACTTTGTGCATTGTACCATGCCAGTCAGGTTCTGGTTTGTGTAGTGTTTCCTATTTTTATGTCACATTCATTGTAATCCTACTTGGTACAAAGGTGCCAACAAAAAAGTCATCCAACATTCCATGTTTATCCCATCCCACCAGGATTGCGGATTGACTTGCTATTGCTTCACCCTGCAATTTGTTTCATTTCGTTGACAATACTATGCAAAATTTGTCTCTATTTAGGCCTCTTGTTTGCTAGTAACTCGTGATAAGTTGCGAATTACTTCAACTGTTTCGAGTTAATAATAAGGTTCATCACTACATTGTACGGCAATAGGAAAGCTGCACATGGTCTGGTTTGAGGTTGATTTGCTACTTCCTCTATCTACCATGCAAAACAAAATAACATGTTCCAGTTAACATTTCAAAACTTTGGGCGGAGTTCAACCACATTTGTTAAACCTGGCATTATTTTGTTTGTTGTGTTTGCATTCTTCTTCTCGGCATTCAGTTGGCATGCATCGTTGAATCTCAGTCTGTACATGGCAAAAATGGTGATAGTGATGGTGAATAATGGGATTTCATTTACTAATAGAAAACTCACTGTGGATTTGCAAAAACATGGTAAAATATGGTAAAATCCATTTGTTCCATTGCATGATCATCATCATTGAATTGGCTGGCTCTTTCCATTCCATTTCATGAATAACATCCCATTAATCTATGTTTTGTCCCATATAAAATATTAAACTTGCCTACATTTGGCGCACCCTTTCCTTGCTCACTATATAATTCCTTTGCATTTTGTACTGGCTACAATGCAGTGCAGAATGCGTGGATATTGTAGATAGGCGAAATTGTAATTGCCAGAGGAAATTGAGGGAATACTTACAACAAGTACAGGGAAGTTAGTTAATGAAATGATAATCAATTCGACATTGAATCCATAAAATGACAAGGTGCGTAGTATTTTATGTGAAGGAATTATGTTGATGTTGATCTTTGTAATAAGTATACAGACATTGAGATATGTGCTTGCGTTTTGCGTTCTTATCAACAAATTGTTTCATTGCTCATTTGACTTGACTTTATGAATGTGTCATCAATCCTGAATTTCATTACACATATATACAATCCTGTCTGACATCATAATAATTCCAATGTCAAATTGAACATACAAAGTATTCAGTATGAGTTCCGTATTGCATCTGGTGTCACAATAACATCGATAAGACTCATTCTTAATTCAATAAACGCAGATATGATATAGGTTAGCAGAAGAGATAAATATCTCCAAGTACGGAAGATTACTATTTTGTCATTTTTTAAGGTTATACGAGTACTCGTATACTCGGTTTAATTTTAACACTGAATTGCTTTTTTATGAATATACCATTCATAGTTAAAATTCAAGTAGAGGGTATTTAAATTAGTTCATCTGCTCAAGGGCATAATTTGACAGCTTAAACAAGCCCTTTTACCACCAATTTACCGCATATTATCTACATTTATGATCTGATGATACCGTGCACAGGCTGGATGGGTGATTTATTGGTAATTGTTCCATCAGTAGTTACATATCTATATATGACAAAATGAAGGTTATGGTTTGCACTTTGTCGGAAAATTTAAATGGTTTGAATGCATAGAACTTGGGATGGGAAACTGCAGACATTTGAAAGCTCTGCTGTTCTGTTTTTAGTTTACATTCAAATTTTATTTAGTAATGTGGTGCGTGGTTAATGTTTTCGAGGCTCGTTAAGCCATTAAAATTAAGAATAAGCAACCATCTTACATTATCTCTTTATTTTGATTCGATTGACTTGTCGAAGTACACTTGAGCCGACTTTTGAAGATTCCCATCTTACCAGAAGCCAGGCAACTTGTTCAAAGTAATTTTGTTTGATGGAGTTGCAGCCAGTCATTCAATTCAAGTTTTGAGGTGTGTGCAGTGTGGGTTGGGTGCATCTTGTTATTGAAGACATAAGAATGCTGCCCCTGTGGCAAGGAGCTTGATGCTTCAAAAAAGTTCTATTTTTGGAGATTGAAGGCTGCAGAAAACAGCCGCAGTCAGAGCTCCCTCCGTTCTCCAACTGCAAGGTCCATTTCCTTCCTATGAGTTTTGGGAACATACGGAAAATCACTTCCTGTAAAGATTTATTTGTTCTTCAACATTGCAGTGCTACTGCCACGATGCCCATTACATCTTTAGCATGTATGTGCATTACATTCATCTTTGGTCTTCCACCTACTTTTTCTAACTTTTAAAGGAAACAATGAATTCCTGGCTGTCGGTAGAGAACAAACGGTATTTTTATTAAGCTATTTCAACCTTCTTTTTACATCCATTGAGACCAATTTAAGTTAATTTACGCTGGCAGTTTAGTTGCACTCCTCATTCATGAATTACATAAAAAGAAACAAAAACTGTACCGACAAAATGCCATGAAATGAACGAATTCTCGGCTGCATGCTACATGACATCTGTATCCAGTTGGACTTTTTTTAACACGTTCTGTCTGAATACATGTAAATTACTTGATGTCATGTGGCAGAAACCATTTAAAATATTTTTCTTTTTTTAAATTGCTTTACGAGTTGTGATGTTTTGGTTAATTAATTTGTCCCTGCTATTGTTTTATTTGAGTTACGATCCATTGCACAAAACAAAATGGTTACTGGCTATACTCTGGACTATGTAATTTATGTGATTGAATGCTTGTGATATGCAGCCTTGCATAATATTTGCTAGTTTAAACAGCAACATTGTGCCACTTTTAATAATAACCTCTCATTAAACGACATTAGCACAGTGACGCTTTGTTTTTAAATCATGAATTATTAATAATCATGTTTAATTCCAGCGAAACAATTCTTTCCAACTGAACCATGAACATCACTAATAATACTAATATACACAATTGTTTCATAGCCAATGAGGGCCTTTTATTTAGTTGGTTTTAATTTCACATAACGTTCAACTGTAACAAGATATTCTAAATTTTGCAGTGCAGAGTTTGTTTGCATTAGGTACATTTGGTGCTACCTGGTAATTCAATCTAATTTTTATACGTCAATTACATCCTTTCATTTAAAAGTATGGTCACAAAATATCCACCGCTGTTCATGCGTTTGCATTTAATCGGGTGAAGACGTAGAGAAAATCATGCATTTTCCACTGGGGCCTAAATAATTGCCACGCACCTTGAGCTATTCAGTTTTTCTTGATCTTCCTTGGTGGAACATCATTATACATCAATTTCCCTTGTTTCCAGTTAAAAATAGAAATCAGCCAAATGATTTTAACACACATTATTGTGGCATCCCTGCATAAAAAGTTCATTCTCGACAGGGGCGACGCTTCTTCTCCTTCACCAGGAAAGTTAAACCCTTTTCCAGACTCTCACCACAGAAAACGGCAAAAAAACGAGTCGAAATCTTAAAAGCTTATCGGATAATGAAGTCTGTAAAATGTAGTTGAGATTGCCCTCCCCATGTTGATCTTGATTTGTTCTTGACTTGTTCTGTCATTGGGAGACATTACATTTTTTTTATTTTTCCATTTGTAGGAACAAGTCGGGAAATGCTTGATGCGGAACTGTTGGAACTGGACAAAAAATATCCCCTATTCACCGCGTCAGAAATTCCGTCGTCAACTTATACCGCCCCCATCACCACGATGGCTGCAACTTCTCCTGGAACGTCAACCAAGGCTCGAAGTCTTACCAACCTCTCAACCCGTCTCCCACTCTCTATTGCACCCTCGAACTTTAACTATGACGATGTGGATCACCTTACCCAAGGAGAACTTAACGAATTTGACGACGAACGGGCGAAATCTTACGAATTTCTGCTGGATGACAATCAAAAATGTTCCTCAGTTGTAAGTAGTTCGAATTCTTGCTTTGATGAAACGCGTTTAAACAGACTTGTGTCAGTTGATGTTAAAAATAATGGGCACTGTGTCGTGAACGTGAATACCGAGATATACAAAGTTTTCCGATGATCACATCATTTTTGCATGGTTTGAAAACGCTCCCCAAAATTTCTGGAAGACGAACAATAAATAAGGAGTTGGAATTTTGCTCTGAACTTTTAACAGCGAATTAAGGCGTCCATGAAAAAAATTAAGATCGCCAAATATTCCATGTTTGTTTAAACCGAGCTGAATTCTTTCACTGACTTTTTGCAATTTGAGCTGGGTTGCGTGGTTAGTTTACGTTTTGAGTTTTTAAATTTAAGCACAGTTGGTCATAATTTAAAAGGTTTCAAGTTACGATTCGGAGTTAACCACTGTTAATTTGTTAACTAAGACTTATTTATGTGATGTCGCAGTACTTAAAATAATCTTGCGACCGAGCATTCCATTTTTCTTTCAGTGACTGACGCCTCATTTAACATTAAATATGTCTGGCCCAAGTTTATAACCTGGAGAGTTTAGGAACATTAAAATATATGCACTACAAAATTATCACTGCATGTCATTTTACACATACTTAAGATACAAGCGTCTACTTCTGTACAACTCATAAACTGAAAGGAAATTTTTGTCGACTAAAGCATATTTGACAACCTGAAACTAATGTTTGTAAACTTTGGTCCATTTTTTTAGCCCCCTGAAAATAAGCTTCGAACGGAAACGAGACAATTAAGTCAACATGAGCTGAGTGTGCAGAAATCGCTTCAGAGAATCCAAGTGCCGGAATGGTACAAGAAGCACGAGGCTGCAAATAATACACTCAATTCTCGAACATCCACTCCAGAGCGACCCTATTCAACCGGGCAGGATGGAGATAAGGGTGGAACATTGAAAATATTGAATCGAAGGTCGGAATACGGAAGTTCTGGAGGATTGGCTGGAGGTTGGGCTGGTCTCTCAGCATTTAAAGCTCCATCCATGTCAAGTTTACAAAATGTTGGTGACAAAGGCCGTTATGCTGGTAAGTTATAAAATAATTACATAATAAAATAATGTGTCAATTATATCGAAATGTATATACGGTTCAACAAAATTCTTGAGAAAATTAATGGGAAAATGTTTGTCCCCAATTCATTCAGAATGAGAATTTGTGTCAAACTTTGTCAAGCGTGCCTGACTGGAAATTGTTTCCTCTGCTCATTCCCTTGCAACTAGTTTTCATTTTCATGCCTTGTGTAATAAAATATAATAATGAGCTTATGTATGTACTATTGTTAATGTTCATTACATCTCAGATTCCATTCATCTGATTTAATTAAATTTTTGATGAATTAAAACTATTTCGCGAGAGACTTAACCAAGCGTGTTTTCCTTTTCTTTACACGGAAGTATGTTTGGATGATTTTAATTACAAATTTTATGTCATAACTAGATATCAACTTTTCTAATTTGTACAGGGTCACTCAATCGAAATTCAAACTTTGTTCGTGGACGACCTACCACCATGAGTTCTAGGGAATCTTTGACCAGATTCGGATCTGCCAGTCACAGTCCTTCTGCTTATGATGCACGCAGCTCGTTTACGTAAGCAATTACCACAAAAAAGACGACTGAATTTTATTGCACAACAAACTTTACCTGATTTTCAAGAATTGTATTTATTTCCGCAGGTACGGAATTGTGCCTTTTGCAATGACAAGATTTGGACATGGTCGGATGAGCAATAACTCTGGAACCGTAACTCCCACTTCTACGGCCGAGTCCAATGCATCCACGACAAATCCATCCTACGTCAAGAAACCCTATTTGGGGTGGAGATCACAAGAATTTTGTTGAACCGTATATACATTTCGATATAATTGACACATTATTTTATTATGTAATTATTTTATAACTTACCAGC
>JAAXNX010001684.1:0-16654 GCA_036491905.1 Folsomia manolachei | reverse complement strand
AATGTCTCATCTAATAAAATGCATAGCAAATCATTGCCAATTTAACGACCTCGCTCATCCAATTGGTGTAACAAGTGAAATTTTTTCATCAAGCAGGTGAAACAATACACAACACAATTTCTTCTTACTTTGGGCTACAAAAATATTAAGCGGTCAGGTGAAAAGGTGGCATTTAAAATAAATATGATATCGTAAAATTGACCTGGAGGAGGATAAGAAACATGTTCAGATCGGCACGCAATCCCTCAAAACAAGTCTGCCTACCATGCATCAGTGTAAAATGCATACGTACATAAAATTCACCATTCTTTACTCGATCTCGATCCAAGTCACAATTTCTATATCCACTCAACTCGATATGAGATAAGCATCACTATCACTTTTCTTGAATACCAGAACAGCTTCGCAGTTTTCTTGTTATTGGATTTTGCTGAAAACCCAAACTCAACCAAATAACAAACTGCAATTTACTAGGATATCGAAAAAATGTGTTACCTTGCACATAATTATTGGTTCAGCTTCAGTTTGAAATTTATGTGATGCTGATGGTGATGTTGAAGCTGATTTCTATTCACTGTATTCTAAACGTCTTTGGTAATGCTCCCTTTGAAATCGTCCTACAAATATTTTCACAAAGTTAACTAAGCAAAATTAGAGAACAAAATATAATATCTATATTTGTAAAAATCGTAATCGGAGCTTTAAAAGAAAACATTTTATTACACTGCACACATTATTACGCAACACTCCAATCTACCAAAAAATGAGAAAGTATCGAGATGGGTCTGTTGTTTAAGAGAAATATAAAAACCAAGGATTGTATTGCCTATCTGTACAAACTCCAAAAATGATGGGGAGCAAGCCCTTGGGTCCCTCTTCTACAATTCCGACGCTTAGAGCAACAGACATAAATGATGATTTGGTGAGACAGATACGATTCCCATTAAAGTGCATTGGTTGGGGCCAAAACTTCATTCTGAGCCTCTCCATTCTCATTTCTTCTACGCAACAATGTATCCAATGTAGAACATATTCACTACTCTTATCCAGGAAGGCAGGGCAGGGCATCAGGACTTAATTGCACCTTCATTTCTTCTTGATGAGGAATAACATCATCTTGAACTTTGAGACCCTCGCGCCGCCGCGCCGCTGACTCTTATCTTTTCCTTAATTGAACTGTGACTACCCCAACAGAGCACAAAAGTAATGACTTAACACTTCCAGTCAGAGCCCTCCAGAACTCCAGACCAATTTGCTCAACAGTGGAAAGAGCAAGCATATATTATTGAGTCAGGGCTTTTATTTTATTACGTGTAGCATAGAAATTGTAAGCACTTCCTTTACTTTCTTAAAACTATTCGTTAACCTAGACATTGTGGTTGGCTCGCTTAAGATAAAGGAGTGCAAATGTATTTTTGTACCTGCACATGAAACCGATTGATTCTAACAATTGATACACAGCCATTGCATGTAACTAATCATTCCATCCCCTGGTCAGTGTTAGTGCTGGGCGAACAGTATTTGATTACAGCACTGCAGAAAACTGCAATTGCGAAAAGAACAAGTTATCATATAAATATTCATAAAATTCTCAGTATTTGTTGGAATGTCGGATTTTAATAATTGTTCTCTTGCTCCCACAATACAAAATCAAGTTCATGGTTGTTGGCCCCATCAAATCATCAGCCGTTTCATTTTTTAATACTTTTGATTTATTTCGTTGTCTTATCTCGTCTCCCGACTCTGCAACCAATTTATCTTTTGCGTGGGATTTGACTTGTTCTTTACTCACCGCTCAGTTTCAGTTCACCTGCCTCAGCTAATTTCAGAGCTTAGCTAGCTGACTGACATGACATGGTTTCCCGTATTAATTACTCACTTTACTTTACCTTCTACTCCTACTAATCCATTCAGTCTCAGAACCCAACCACCGTATCATTATCAATGTGCTTGAGAATTGCGCAAGTAACATATAGGAATTGGAGGTTGATATGATGTGCTGTGTGCTGTGCTAATTTATAGCTTGACTTTAGCTACAAGTTTTATGAGCTGCTATTACGTGAAAATAAGGTGGCAACCAGAAATCCACGGCATTCTGATTCTGAGCTAGTTTCATTCCATTCTATCGTATAGTATGGAATTCCCCTTAAAGCAAATTAGTGCGCAGGGGCAGTGCATTTCTCTATCACTTTACTGTGAAAAGATAAGCGTGCACTGTGCTTTGCGTATCAATCATACCACGAGGAAACTTCTTTCATGCGTTGATTTCTTTGTGTGCGAATTCAAAAATGCAAGTTCAGATGGTCATAATATTCCGTGTAGAGTTTGTTTAGTTTGATTTGTGAGCTAACAAGTAGAACCACACACTACTTGCTTCCGTTTAATTAAGATTATTTGTCAGCTTGTAGAGATTAGTGGGCAACAGCAAAACAAGAGAAGAGAAGAATTGTTGAAAGCAAGAAATGTTTTCAGATGCTTATGATGATATGATATGATCAACTGTCTGCCAAGTTGAATCGACTGTGGAATTAAGAGGAATTGCAGTTTCTACCTTCATGTTTGTAAATATTTTATATAAGTTAGATTTAGATAGGGAACAATCCGGTTATGCCGAATTGTTCACTTAATACCATCCACACTGAGTGAGGCAGTGCCATGGGTCTGTTTGATGGATTAGATTCATGACTGTAAAATTTAATGGATTGAACAAATTAAAATGTGGGATTTTTGTTACTGGATGGAATGTGAAAATGGCATAATTTGTTTAATAAATGGGAATAGCTA
This sequence comes from Folsomia manolachei, assembly GCA_036491905.1. Lineage (NCBI taxonomy): Eukaryota > Metazoa > Arthropoda > Collembola > Entomobryomorpha > Isotomidae > Folsomia > Folsomia manolachei. The sequence goes on along the minus strand of JAAXNX010001684.1, from coordinate 13,870 downwards.
CTTAGCTCCCTCCTACATTTGCACTTGTCTCATTGTGAANACTTGTCTCATTGTGAAAAGAAGTCTTGTATTTGTTTGTATTTTGTTTCATTTCGTTCGTTCCTTTCTTTGAAATGTTGTTGAGACGTCGGGTAGAAATGCAGGAATTGGTGATTAGATGCATATACATAACATTGTACATGTTTGTGTAGTGTAAATTTTTGTAAATGTAGAAGCATCAGAGCAAGAGTTTAGTTTGGCTAGCTCAACAAGCGAAACAAGGCAATTTTCAAATCAAACGTCCTGTCGTGCTCAGCCCTTTTTTTACAAAAGGATGCGAAGATGGAAATAAATTTACACATAAAAATTTATTACCTCACCTGTCTACTACTGGAACTGATATGATGGTTGCTTGTTTCGCTTGGTTATGATGTATTCTGACAATAATGTTACACTCGCGCAGATTCTTGTCTACCTTTATTGTACGGGTAAGTGCTGTGCAGTAAAGTGAGTGTACATAGTTTTGAGTCAAGCAAAGCAAACCAACCCATAAAATTATTGCTGACGATAAAACTAGTGAATAAAATACATAGTTTGGTTATTCTGACTGCTGATTTGTACACTCGAAAAGAGCTTCCTTAATATTACACCAATATTATCCCCACACCGCAAACTGCAACGTACATGATCTAAAATAAAGTATATGTTTAGTTAAGTTGATTTAATTATAATTATGGGTTTTAAACAATTGAGTCATTTGCATGGGATTTCTTTTTCCCATATATGGCCGTGGGTATTAGGATAAGTAAGAAAAAATACATATTTACACCAGCAATGTAACATCAGCTCATCTCACGTGTAATGGTTTGCACCGCCTTGTTCAGAGAAGGAAATGAAACATTATAAAACAACCGGGGGTAAAGTTAACTATCATGTTTTTGTTTTATGCTGTGTTCCCTTCGTAATGTGAATGAGTGGGTAACGACAGTAGTGGCAGTGTCGGGCAGTTACCGGCAGTTGGCTAAAATTTCAACATATCTATCTGCAGGGGTGAAACAAAGCAAAGGGCGACATGAATTTGAAATGTCATCCATCTAAAAATGGGATTAAAGTGTGGATGGAGATGAGATTTCTTTGCGTGGTGGTTTAACAACAGCATACGGCAACCTCACCAAGCCAATTCGGGCGTCACTCTTCCGGAACATGGCTCCACTCCATGGTTCGACTTTTGTCAACTACATGCCCACCTAACTGGCTGGCATGAAGTCAACGCAGTGAACTGGTGTGGATTTCAAGCCTTTTCCGCGTCTCATCAGTATCACCAATCCAGAAGAGATTGTGAGCAGTTTGGACAAAAAGTGCTCACACCCCACCCATCCGACCAATGTGTAGCCAACCCCAATTGCCCAACTTCAAAGGTTTATGCAAACCCGAGTCCTTTTCTCACACCCGGACAGACCAACACCGGTTCCATTTCTCTTTTTCGGATCTTTTTTCTGTTCACGCTTCCTAGTCTGGTGTATGATTGGAAAGGGGATTTAGTTTCTACATAAAATTAATCAAATCCGTTGGGGTCACTGCCTCTAATTTATGCACCAAACTAAACGGTGTTTGAATCTCAATTACCCCTTTTGGCCCTGTTTATACAACTACGCCATACACTAAAGTGAATGGTTATATCTCGCAAGGATGCAGAAGGTCTGGAGATAGTATAAATTGCAATTCGGATTTAAATAGTTGACTATCCTCTCAAATAACGTTTTTGAAAAGACCTTTGTAGGCAAAGATTCTTGCCAAACTTAATATTAATAAAAACGCGTAACACAATGCAACTACTACAGTACTTTGTACAGTACTACACTTGTATATGTATTTGTATGCAGCTTTTTCCTACACATGCATTTCAGATGCACCACAACTTGTGTAAAATATTAATATTGAATTGGTTGATTAAAGTCATCTAAAAGGAAAGAGATAGAAAAGGTGTTGTTAGTGGTATTCAAAGATTAACTAAATTAATATGCATAACTTTAGAAAAAATCTAATTACTCGCAGATAACCAGTTCATCCTGAGTTTGAGTCGAGTTGTGTTCAATCAGACCTAGTTTCCTTCTTTTGACTAGATCTCTACAAATCTTGGAATTTAAATTTGAATTTGATAAGCTGTTGAGTTGTGAAATTGAAGAAAACAGCTTCTGCAGGAGCATCATCAGACGGACCAACCTGCTTGACCGCAACTTGAATAATTCTTTTTTCAATGATGCTTCCTCCAGTGATGAGTTTTAATCGGTTTTAACCCCTTTCATTAACAGTTGTTACTGAATTACACCACCTCCAGCATAATAATTGTATATTAAATTAGGTGGTTGGTGAATGCAATGCATTGAAACTGAACCTCAAGTTGTATTTCATCTTTTCCATCTTGTTTCTCTGAAGTCAGTGTTGGCTTGCTGCACCTCTTTGAGAAGACTGAACCGTCCTCTTTCTATTCATTATCATTTGACTGATGGATGGATGGACGGGCTGGCTGACGGGTGCAGAGGTTGTTGAATAAAAATTTGTGAGGGTCGTAATCTTTTCCCTTGTAATCAATTAAACACTGGACGAGTTAACTGACCCAGAAATTTGGTTTGGTACAAACACCTTTTGAAGCATACATAAAATTAAAATTGGTTAAGCTACATGTACCGGGATAACATTAGTAGGAGGTTAGAATTAAGGATGGACATTACATTGGTTAAGATGGGAAACGAGATATCTTTGTAATTAACTACTGATTCAGTCTCTTTGAACAATTTAGCTTAATTGACCGATTTTACAGCCCATTTCGTTATTTATATTGGTTGTCTGCCTGCTACCTTCCTTCTGGTATTAGAACATGCATACGAATTAAGAACTATTTATACGAAAACTGTAATTCAATCCAGGGGACTTATATAACATGTACTAAAATTTACATCGAAACGGAATACTTGTGTGGGTTTATTGCAATATATGAAAGACAATTATGAATCCTAGTGAGTGCGATAGCCATCTGGACAGAACTGAATTCATACCTTGTTTACTGCAGGTTGAGCAAGTCATAAAGTAGTTTTATTGTCTCGCCATTTCCCGTCCGCCAATCCAACCTGACAAGTTTCATTACAGAGTACAAATAGTGCCAAAGCGTTTTTGACAAAATCCGCCACCGACACAAAACAAGCCATCACCCATCCATGATGATATCTCTAATTTATTCCAGTACTACTCAGCGGCAGACGTGCAAAAACGCTAAACTCAAACAAGTTGAAGTTGCCACTCATAATTACAATTAGGTTCTTAAAATAAACCCCAAAACGAAATTACTTATCCCATCCGCCCCGGAATGGACGCATGTGTCGTTGTTGAGTAGCTATATATTTGTATCATCTGCATACGGTACCTGAACCACATATAAACTTGTGGATTTTGTGAAATAAAGGCAATGTTGGTCGGCGTGACTTTGAAAAATTAACAACTTTGTTTAAGTATTTAGCACTGTATTTTAAATGTAATTCACATGTCGCTCCATCCAACCCAAATTATAGACCAGCCATGGTGAATGTGAATATTACTGCTACTACTTCATATAATACACGAACAAACATCTTCAGCTTTATAAAACTTGCATGAGGCGGCGGATGCTATAAAATAAAAACTGTTGCATTTCATTCTTATTTTTTGGTCACTTGATGTGAGGACGGCACTAAAAGAACTCTACAGCACAAATCTTTAAAAAAAAGTTGTTGGGTATAAAATTGAAGCAAAGGTGTAAAGACATGACTCCAAAAATTTTGTATTTCTCTCCCGTAAATGGTTGAATAATAAAACAAAGTCAAATGTGCCAAAGTTATCATATACATTTACTAGATGAATGCACGGCAGACATTGACATCAGTTGGTTACAGGTGCAGAGTTAAGTTCACACATGCCGCAGTTAGTACTCCACATAATACGTGTCCTTTTAAGAATTTAGCACATTAGACTGCACATGTAAATGTCTGGTGATACAATGCAACTCTCTGTCACATCAGCAGATTGGGAAGATAGAAAGAATTCAATTCACACTATATTAAGAAACCTTCATCTTCTGTTGAGTGATTTGAGTACAATTTTACTTTTTTTTACGTTTTACAATGTCAGTGTTTCTTTTGCTTTGGATATAAGTTACGGATCCAGACGAATTCATGAAGAACTTGGAGCCGGGGGTGCTTTACTCATTAAGAAAACTGGTTTTTATTCATATAATACACCTTTGATCAAGCTATTACTGCCGGGTCTGCCTTGACAATTTTTGAAAGCCACTTGATCACATATATACTCGTACTAATCAGGCTAACCATATTGCTCATACATATCAAATCATTGCCTATGGCTAAAAAAGGAACGTCTTCCTAATTCCACTAAAACTGACAGAAGCTAGGAAGTGTTTTATACGAGTTCACGGTAACTTTTGCATGAATGTATTTGCATGAAACATAGGGTTCAACACAAAGTTTGTAGTCAATTAGAGCTTTTCAAATCATGCTGGGCAACATCAGCATTAGCATTAACAAACATTAGGGAAGTGAGGTGAAAGAAATAAATAACATAAGTGCTGAATCAACAACTGGGTGAACTGGATGGCAGTAGCTTACCTTTAAAAAATTTTTGTTTCTTTAAAACACGCGAGCAAACAAGTCAACTGGGTTGGCTTGAGGTTGAAGTAAAGTAGCAGGGAAAATTCTAGTTGACTTATGTACAATTTGATGCTGATGATTACATGTTTGCGTGTCCACTTCTGTCCTCTCCTCTACACCCGACTTGTCAAGTGATATTCATTAAGACCAAATTCTCCTTGGTCCCAACCAACCCACTCTTCGTCAAGAAAAGTTGCTGCGTTTCTCACTGACTTATCACCTTTTCTTTACCAAAACATCCATTTACTTACTTTGTATTTACTCAAATGCTGGAGAATTAGATATTGCCTAGCTGAAGCTTCATTAGGGTTGATGCATGTTAAAAAATAACTGAACGCTGAAAGTTAGTCCGAAGGCGATTACTTTGATTTGATTCATGAATCTCTCCTCCCGTGTGGTCTGTAATGGTCAAATCAAAATCAAATGCTGCTGACTGAAGGGTTTTTGGTGATTACATTACACGAGCCCCTGTGTCAATTGTACATTTTTATGATGGATAGGCCTAAATTGTAGTGGCCAACTTGCCAACGCCTTGATATCTTGCACAATCTTGACTCAGAATAAATAATTTCGACTCCATTATATTCCAGTCAATTCTGCACAAAAGCCTTTTCTTGGTTAAAGGCTTAGCTTGAGGTTGAGCTTGAGTTGCATGCATATGTATTTAGTTTTTGTTCTCTTTTAAGAAATCCAGTTCCTCATGATGTACGTAATGCCGTGGTTTATTCTGGTTTATACATATATGAACATTGCTGAGATTGTTAGTGTGATAATATAACTCAGAATTATTAATGTTGAGTTGGATGGCAAAGTTTTATCCTTGATCAACTAGATGCGATGTAAACGGAGGTTACTAGATTCAGGTTTCATTATTGTACAGTTAATATTCCATATTACACGTGTTTCTGCTTAATTTGCGATGGTGAGCGATTTACAAGTTTTTGCCATTGGCTAAAATAACATTCTGATACGGCGTGGACAGGCCAGAGGCCAGCTTAGCCAATGACTGTAGTTCTGGCGTAAATTATCATCAATGAGCATATCTGAGTCTTGGGATTATATTTTGCGATACAACATTGATTTAATTTATTAGTAGGCATTGGGATTTTGCTGAATTATTGATGAAGTTTTTTTCAGAAATCAGTCTAATTAGGAATTGAACATATCAGCATTTTGTTCCATTTAACATTAATTGACTCACTTCAACTTTCTCTCACCTTGCTAAACAACATAGTAAATTATCTAGGAAAAATTAGGTTCGGGAAAATGAATCACTTTGTCAAATTGTCAATCCAATTTTGTCCTGAAAATGGTCATGTCACGCCAATGGGGAGTCAGTAATGTAATTGTAATTGCTCTTTGCTGGTAGTCGTGACATATGGCATTCATTCGTATTCCACCCGTCCTTCCGATTTTGCCACTTTATTACTCTGCTCGATAATGCCTTTGTTCTTCTAGTTTCCTGTCAATTTACATCACGCATTTCGTTAGAGCAATGTCAGTGTGACACAACTTACTGACTACATGGCGTGAAATTAGGTGGTGTGAGCATTTGTTGCATAAATCAGTGTTTGTCACACGCATATGTAAAGGAAAAGCGAAGGATTACGGAATGAATAATTTCGTAAATTGTGCCCAATTCATGGAGCTCAATTATCGTCTATTCCAAATTATGTAAGTGTCCATACCAAAGAACGTGTTGTATACAGATATAACGGAAAATAATTCATGATTCCTTGTCACAAAGTATTGCAAAGTCAGATCGATTATCGTTATTTATCTGTCAAGTAGCATAACACTGCAGGATGTCGAATTATGACAATTTATGGTCTTATTTTTACTCACTCCTTTCGTGTGTGTATGATATTGATATGATGATTGCTGTTGAGTGACTGTTTTATCTCGGTTCAGAAATGTGAGAAGTGGTTCATCACTAAGTGCAAACAGACATGTTTTATCAATTTACTGGAGCATAATTGCATAATATTCCAAAAGACCCACATCATCGACATGGTCTCAACTTTTACTTTGTAACTTGTTTTCAAATCAATGGCCACCATTTATAAAAATGACCTAAGAACTTTTAAAAGATTGGTTGGTTGGATCTAAATTAAATAAGTATGTTCCTCTCTCCCTAACATTAATGAAAGAAAGTAAATGGACTCCATATCCGCATTCCGCCCTTTGACACGAATGTTGAAAATAATTATTTTTTTGCTGGATTTAAACCATCATAAATTGTAGATTCTTCAACAAGCCTAGCGATGAGATCAACTTGTTTATAATCAACTTGAAAATTAATTGAACCGTTGTGACTTTGAACGGTGCCATATCGTTCAGGTTTTTTCGTATCTTTTTCAATGTCCCTTTAGAATAAATTAGTTCCGATGTGCCACAAATAAAATTTATTGACCTTTACGTAATTGCGAAACTCTGATTTTTGAATCATTCGTACTTTTGGCAGCCTTACCAAACCAAGTTCTTGCTTGATGATAAAAAAGAAAATTAAAACAACAAAGTTTAAATTCCAATCTCACTCTAAATTCCTAGCGTACTTTCATTTCGTGCATGCGTGCAGCTACATTCTAACCATTTTAGACATTTAGTTACGTCACATTACATTTATTCACATTCTGAGACGACTTGTTCCCATCCTATGCTCAAGAGTATGAGCTCAAACAGCTCTAATTGCTACAGCAGCACAGCCAACAACGCTACCCGATACAAATCGCATCTATCTTTTTCCTTCTTTTCGAATGTGTTAAGAGTAGTGAGACGTATACTGGACCCACCGCTAAGCCAAAAGTCAGGCAGGGCAAGTTAGTGGTCGAATCACAAGTGATGGGTTTGATGGAAGTCAAGTCAGGAAAAAATTAAGGGAACGCAAACGCATCCCACAAAAAAATGAATGTTGATGTTGAACGGTGGTTTTAGAGGGCAAGAAGACAGCTCAAAGATGCTGCAATATGTTCTGTGACCCGTATCAGTCCTGCCATTTTATACTCTTACAAATCTACACGACATCGTTTATTAATAAGTAAGTAGTATTAAGCACAAGGTTGGTTAGTTATAATGTGAAGAGAGGATCGTAAGACGCTACCAAAATAGTAAAGAGATTGTAGTAAAGCAGTGGACTACTGTTGTAAGTTGTCCATGAATTGTAAACTTTAAAAAAGTTTTTTGAGTAAAGGTGGGCTTGGGTTGCAGTTAACTCACCGGCAAGCCGCATATAAATGAAAATGAGACAAAAACTAGTTCTTTTAAATCATACTTTTCCTTTAGATTTGATGGTTCCATCCGTTCTGAGTAGAGGCATCATGAGGTTGAGGCAGTTTCAACAAATGTACATTTTGTAAAATGTGTTTTGATGCGGTGCAAATTTTAACACACACTTAATTGTTTGTGTGAAAGGATGTGTGCTCCATTTTTTATTATCATTTTCATAAACTGCTTGTTGGGCTGGAGTGCAACTTTTTGGTGAATTTACTTATCAAAGACCTTCGCCAAGTTTAGTTCAATGAGGAAAAGTTATTATAATTACAGTGTATATCAACCAAAGAGAGTTTCATGCAGTGAATTTAAATAAAGTAACGGGGATATTAAAATAAAAATTCATTCTTCACTCTTAAATTAGACAGAATATCTAAAACAAAATATTTGTCTGTACATTTGTTTCAATTTGTGTTGAGCCTGTGCCTGACTGGATGGATGGATTATTGGCTCATATCATAAATCTAAAGTTACTTAAATCATTTGAGCCCAAAGTCTCTCTTCTCTCTTGAGTCGAGGTCATGGGTCAGTTTGATTTATTATTCCGGACATGTTCCACCGTTTCACTTATGTATCAATTATTCGTTCATTTCTAAAACAATTTTAATACTTGCAAGGAAAGGAATAAGTATTACACAGACAGGCATAAGGTGGTTCAAGTCGAAACGATTAAATCATGCATGCGTGCAATTCTAGAATTTTATTCACTTTTAAACCATCTATTTATTTGAGTAGGAAGAAAGAATGAGAGAGAAGAGTGCTGTATTGTTTCCGATTAAATGGTAATTGTATGTCTGAATTTTATTGAAATTAACTGAAACTTGATTGTTGGTTGGTGGTATTCCTATCACTATCGGTCAAAGTGGATGTGCATGGTGGAAACATACTTGATTCACTTGGATGCAATACGATGGTTAGAAAGATCTTTGAATCTGATATCACGTCATTTATTTAATGCAATCGTCGATAATTATCCTGAGAATTGGTAGATGTACATGGCCGTAATTACTGTCATTACGGCAGTTCTTTTACTGAGTACGAGTGTCTAGTTCTGTGTATTTAACATCTTTGCCATATCACACTTCGCGATTACCAAATCGCCAACATGTTTGCGTGCAAGTTGATTTTTAAATCGTTCTTTAAATTGTTTCCTTTATTTTTCAATGAATATTAAAAAAATAATTCACGATTTTATGGAATATTTTGTTCTTGAGTTAGAATATCTAACAGTGCAGTGCAACAATAATCAATCCGCATTTTTCTTGACGCTAAAAAATACAAGTGCGTTGAGATAAGCAAGATTTCGCTGTATTCACTCTATTTCTGCCCTTTTCCTGTTCACTCTTAACTAGCAATCTAGATTTGATGTAAAAAAAACATTATCGGGTAAGAATGAGATAGCAAAGGACAACCACATGAAGTTAACGAAGCCGAGGGACTGGGCTTTCCTGTTTTAAGTTTTCTACCAGCAATTATCAAATGTTGTGTGAATACTCGTTGTGCCACTTGATCTCTGATAAATAAAATAAAACGCCATCATTTAACCTTCTGTTCTTAATAATAATTACAGGCCTCCCAGAGCATATTATGAAATAAAATACTTTGAATCCATATCTCTATTCCGCTTTAGCTCTTTCTTTTACTATTATTTATAACTGGTTGTGGTCTGCTTCATTGTTATTAGCACCTCCAAATTAGTTGTCTATATCCTTTAACTGCATTATATGTATAGCTGATTGTGGCTGTGGCATTACATTCATTCTCGGCCAAAATGACTAGTAATAACTGACTAGGAAGGAAGCAAGCATTTACAGCTTGGTTTAGAGTTTGAGAACTTGGGGCAAAAAATAATTCACACATCATCACCAAGAATTGCGAATCCTGCAATAAATTTAATTGTTTTTACTTAATGATTAGTTCAAACTCTTCATTGAAATAGAGATATGCGTTCTGTAGGAATGCTTCCACTGATAAAAATTCATTGTGTGCCTGGGAAATTTGTGGTTATTAGCGAACTTTTGTAGCTAATGAGGAAATATACTTTGATTAAGCTCAACTTGAACTACTCTCATGGTAGTACAAAAGATTTTACAGGGTTCGGAATTAGACAGTTATGGGGAACATCGAGACAATTTTACTCGTCTCATGTTTTTTTCGACGCAAGTTAAAAGTTTAGGTATTGATCTGCGATAAGAATTTTGAAAGGGTCGAGCAGACAGATCCCTGCCTTTGGCGTTTCCGCATTTAATACAAAAAAGTGAGAAGGCAACAACATAGCAGTCGCATGCACAGGGTTTGGTTTCCTCTCCAGACTCGGATACAATAGAGGCCCCTTCCTCCTTAAGTGCCCTTGTTACGATATCCGTGATGGAATCAGTTTCATATTTGGGATTAAAAATTGAAATTATGTGTAATCAAACACCTTCACTGGTGCTAAAACATTGGCCCATTTTCCCACAATTGTGTTCTTTTGAATTAGGATTACATGAGGATAAGTAGGTAGGATGACGATCATTTCCAGTTGAGTCATTGGAGCGAGTGGATATTTGCTGAAGTGAGAAAATTATAGATTTCCAAATCAGATTCGAATTTATGTTGCTTTTAAATTGAGGCACACACATGGTTATGGACACGACACGAGAGAAGGCAAAGAGTTGGTACCGTGCAACTAACCGAAATAAATGAACCCCTTTCACCCTTTTGTGTTTTGGGATAATGATGAGGCAAATATCTAGCGAGGAGAAAATATTTATCAACCATGCATCAAATGATACGTTTCGATCCTTAGTTCATAATTCGATCTGAAGCCTCAGTCAACTTAAATCATATTTGTCTATGTTTAAGTAATATAAAGGGATGGAGCATCCGTTCGGGGTCAATGTAAACATTTCCATCCAGTTAAGTTTATGATGAGTACTTTTCTGTCCCGCATAGTTTTATTTGGGGACTTGAAAATTATGTTGATGGTGTGTGGGTATGTCATATTCATGAATAGCCTCTAAAATTAATTTATTTTGTCGATGTACCGTGGGTCAATTGCAAAATTTGAACTGAAAATCCTACACTTTGTTTTTTTTAAATGATAATTTTCATTTTTAATTATCGTATTTGGCTCATTTCTGGAAATATCCGCAACGGAAAGGCTCTAACAGGCCAGAGGTAAATGTAATGTGAACACTTAAAAGAGTTTTAACTTCACCAAAAGATTGATAAAAATCTTGGTGTACCGGATTCGAGTGAAAGGACCCGATCCAAATCCAATGATGGACGGAACCTGATGCCATGTGCAGTCACTGCCATTTAGTGAACTGAGCCGAGCTGCCTCTTCAATTCAATTAGCGGCCCTATTGCTTTTACTGGATGTATTCACTTCACTTTATTCCATCCATACATCCAGTTCTTTCTGTTTCATCTTTTATTTGGGAAGAATGCCGTCATGCAGTCCATTGTTGCAGCATATAAGTCATGATTTTAAGTGTGGCTCATTCAGCTCAAGTGGTTGGTTTTGTTACAATGAATGTAATTCAATAAACGGAGAGTTATTCATTTACAATTTTTGCCAACTCATCCAACAACAATTTACCTTGTCAAATTAGCTCCATAGTCTTCTGCCCTGCCTTCTGTTTGTGGTCTACAAAATGAACCTTGTTATGAAGTCACTCCCCCTCACCCTCCACCACACGCCAAAGCAAATAATAATCGAGATTCATAACCATCACATACTCATATATCCTTAATGGATTTGTATGACGTTGCATGTTGTATTAAAGCTAAAGTAAAAAATTACGAGCGCAAATCTAATTTCCTGTTGTATTTCTTTCTTTTTAGACGAATGTTTCCAACCGTGCGAATCTCTTTCACTGGTCTCACCCTTGACCAAAGATACTGCGTCCTTCTCGACATTGTTCCGATGGATAACAAAAGGTATCGATACGCCTACCACCGGTCATCCTGGTTGGTTGCGGGGAAAGCGGATCCTCCTGGTAAGCCCAATCAATATTTTTAATTGACCGATGTAGCTCAAAGTAGTTGAAATTAAAATTTTAATCATTTAATATTTTAAATGTAGCTCCTGCCAGACTTTATGTCCATCCTGACAGTCCTTTTACTGGAGATCAACTCAGAAAACAAGTAGTTAGCTTCGAAAAAGTAATTAACAGACAATGCAAATTTAACCAATTATAATATAAATTTTTTATTAATTTGTATTTTTTTATAATCCAGGTAAAACTAACCAACAATGAGATGGACAAACATGGTCACGTGAGTACAAAAGTATATTTCATTCGATTGCTAAATACAAAATCGTTACCTATGTATAATAGTATAATATTATCTTTTGGTCAAATCACGACATCCATAATTAATGTCATCCATTCTTTCAACATAAACGGCCGAGTTGGTGACATGTTGTAAAATATGCAAGATACAGTTTAACTTTAAGATTACACTAAAATTGAATCAGTTCTAGGGATAACCTGGAGCAATAAAATTAAAATTAAGTACAGTGATTCAGATCAAGCTTTTCGTTTTGTTAGATTTCTGACGATTACACTTCAAGCCGTTATTTAATGTCGTTCAGAGCAAGACACATTTGAATACAATAAATATCGCGTTGCGTTTAATATGAAAATAATCTCACTCCTTTCACTAGTTTGAAAAAAGGCAATAATGATTTAGACGCGTTTGCTTGTAGCTTTTCAAAGAAATAAGATGTGATAAGTTATCAAAGAAATAAAAAGGTGAATAGGTTTTACAACTTGAAAGATTGAAGAAGATCGATTATGTAAGACTTGTTAGTTAAATTCCAAACACCTCTATAAATGTCTTTAGTTGGTTTACAACATCGTAATGAATTGAACAAAATTTCTAAGCTGCCTCTACAGATATCCACTTTGAACCTTGTAAACCTTTTCCTTTCCATTTTGTTGAAGTGGTCACCATTTGTACGTAAACTGTTTCTGCCGATGGATAGAGATTGTTAACGTAAATGTCTCATAGGTTTGGTCGTCACTACATCTCTTTTTAAATTCATGGCAGTTCATATGTTTGATTTTATATCGCTTCGTATCTTTTACAGTTTTTTATTCTCTTCCCCAAAAAGCCGCTGGATCCAGCCTCTCAACTATTTGAGGCTAGGCCTAGAACCCTTCTGTTATATTTTGTTGTGTTCTGTCTTTTCTTAAACAATATTACAATTAAAAGCTGGCTCAGCAAGTTTTTTCTTGTTCCAACTCCAGTCCCATTTACATGAGTTTGAGTCATATGATGTACGACCTACTAGTACAACATGCTGCACTTCTTTCTGAAAGGGAACATGTGGTTTGATACCTTTGCTGTTACTTTACACAAGTAGCAACTCCAACTCCTCTTTATCATAAGGACTAAACTATTATTGTCATTACGTGCTCGTCGCCGTCGCCCTTGCTTAATGCCTGTATTCGGGTAGGGTTGATGCTGATTTACATTGGCAGTTAGTAGATTAGTTGGTGGAGTAGAGTGGAGTATAAAGGGGTGAATATAAAAGTTACGGTTAAAGATAGCATCGAGATGGAGTAGAATCTAAAATTGTGATGTCCAACCCAATCCAGGAGAGCCCCTGTTGTAAATGTTTTTCTTTCTATCATCAAAATGAGATGCAGTCTACTCTCCATCCATGTATTTCTATCTTTGTTTGAATTTCGAATTCATGTGATTGAGCTCAACGATAAGAAAACCCCAGGCAGCCCGGGAGTGGGTAGTGCATTGCATTTAACTTAACTTGCAATAATTTACTTTGGACACTTTGCTGGGTGGTCGCATGTTTAACACAAACAAAACAAATTCACAATTTGTACCAAACTCACTCGCCCTATGACGTGTGAAAAGAAGTAGAACTATTTGTCTATGGCAGGACTCAATTTCCATTCAACTATTATCTCACC
>JAAXNX010001683.1:0-16656 GCA_036491905.1 Folsomia manolachei | reverse complement strand
CCAGAGACAATGGCAAGACGGGGAATAGTAAACATTAGAGCGGGGTCACAGGAGTCGACTTGATCTTGACTTAGGAGGCTGAGGGACAGGGCGCTGGAAGGAGAGAAGAGAAGGAAAATTATTAGGGATCAAAATACTGGAAAGTTTGTAGACTGTCATAATTTAATGAGTGTCGGATATTTTACTTTGTCATCATTATCAATGGGTGGATGGGTGAAGGAAGGAACTAAGTTAGTTCGACTAACTATTGCCTCATTAATCAACTCATCCAGTAAGTATCTGGCTATGAGTTGCGTTCCCTTCTCGGGCACAAGTAAGTAAGTACAGGCAATTAAGTCTGAAGAATAAAGTATTTGTTTGTCTAATACTCGATTAAAAGGACGCTTCATTAATTTGGGAATGGCTGGCTAGGACGGTGATTACAAGAACTTGTAAATGTTTAAATTTGGGGTTGAAATTCTTTGGGAACATTGTTTAAAGTTGGATGTTTCGTAAAATGGACCCACAAAATGTGGACTTGACTGAGTTGCATAATCCAGATTGTCCTGACTTATTCATCAAAAGAGGAAGACATATAATTCGACACTTAATCCGGCAGGAGTTTGACATTTTCAACAGGACATTCATTACGTAATTTTTGCATTCAGGTCTTTGCCATTTACGCTAAAGTGAACCTTTCCAGGAACTGATTGTAGTTGTGCGTTATGCGTGTCTGACATTGTTTTACCTTTCCAACGCTGGCCTGCATTTTCAGCCGACGTACTACAAAAGACTTGCTTTCTCTCTAATTGCATGATGAAGGAACTATTCATATTAGCTCAAAAATAAAGATGGTTTCATAACATTGCCTTCGTTTAGAAAAGAAATCCAAAAAAAATAAAAAGAATCCCGAAAAACCTTTTCACAAATCAAGGCGCCACCTCAGCCCGTGTAATGTTTATGTTGATGTCACTCCAATGGTTTATATTTATTGGTAACAATGCACCTCGTAAATTCAAGTGTTCTTTTGGCCTTGTTACCACTCCAAATTGCGAGTTTCGAAAGGATTGCCTCTGCGTACGCAGACGGAAGCCTTGGATTTAAGTAGTGGCATTTCTCTGTCCAAAACAACAGGTCTCCAACCTTCATTTTGAATCGTAAACAGTAAACAATAACCACACCAACGGACGGATGGATAAGTCCTTGACAACTTATAAATGGCCACATATACGATACGACCAACTTTATTCAAGGATTATTGCGATGCAATTCGGACCTGATCCAATTAATTAGCAAATCTTTTACTTTCAAATCCTGGAAGTTAAGCCAGTTTAATGAGGAAGGTGACCGAGGAGAGTGGATAATCCACTGTGGATTAGTTTACGAGATAAAGTTCCTCCATTAAATTAACACCCATAACTTTCTCCATTTCAGGAATGTCTCCAAATCCAGGACTGGGCTGATGCCAAACTCTAACGACATTTTACATTGGTCACTGCATTTAAATATTTGACCACCATCATAAACAGGGTCTTGTCGGCATTATTATTGCTCCCAAGTGAGACTCTCCTACTGCTGGAGAGGTCATAAATATGTTGGTTAGTCTAGACGGCGTAGAATAGGAGTGAGTAGAGTATACCACACAGTTGTGGTCGGGTGGGGCACAGAGTAGAGCAGAGCTGTCACCAACTTTCTCCAGACTTTCTCTCCAGTGAATAGTGTTCAAGGTTAGAGACGCAGTAAAATTGGAGACAGAGTTGGTTATGGGGAGGGAGGTCCTTCTCATTAATTCATTTCACGTTCACAAAGATCCAGATCAGAGCTCATTTGAAGGATTGTTGCCAATATTTGGCAATTTTTTCGGTATCCTCTTACTTTCTTTATTGATTTTATTTTGCGAAACCGCAAGTATTTGGTTGGAATGCTGGAGAGAATCAAATGATGAGAGCAAGGTAATTTTTGCAATTTTTTCAAGCTCATTTACCAAACACTAGATAACACAAAAACAAGGAAAGAAAGAACTCTGAAGGAGGTAGGATACGAGTAAATGGGTAGAATGACCCTGTCCTGATTTCTTTGTGATTTTCATCCCATTCCATGAATCTCTAGGGAGTGAATGATCAAGTTAACTTTCTCCAGCTTTCTTAGTATCTTACCAATGTCTAACAATTAGTAAATCTACTCTACTATGAAGTGGTTAAGTCCTTAAATATTAAACATGACTAGAGTTGTGAGTCACAAGTTGTGACCCAATCAAGTCGTGGAAGACGTGACATTATTCTATCCCGTGACCAAATACTAAGGAGCAGTAGCTGACCTTTGTCTGTGTATAAATAAATCGGAATGAACTCTCCATTCTGATGCATGTAATAACCCTGCTCTTGGACATAATTTATATCTTACATTGGGAAAGTTGGACAAGAGCCAATGTCTCGATTCTAGTCGGACTTCTAGCTATCACAAACCCAAACCATGGTTGAGTTGACTTTGACTCGTAGGGAAACCCTGACATTTAAAATCTCTATCATTCCAATATTCAGGAGAAAAAGGTTTGTCCCAACTTTAGGAATTAGGACAATATTCCAACTCTTACATTATAAATCAGGTGTCTAGTGTCACAACAATTACGGAATCAGTTCATTGTTGAGCCTGTCGAGATTTTAAGGATTCTACACTAAGTAAATAGAATGCAACGTTTCGTGGAGTTGACGGACAGATGGACGGACATAATGCTGAAAGTGGTTTCACGCCTTAAGAGCAATTCTTTTTATTACACCTTCATCCGCTCTGGCCCACTTATTTAAACTGTCTCCAATACAAGACCAACTTTCTCCACAACTAAATAAAACAATAACTTGGGTCCACTGTTAGCTCAAGCTGGATTTAAGCTGGATTGTTTTGTTGTATTCTGGGAAAATGATTGAATAAGTTTTCGCCCAAAGTTGTTTCGTTTTCTGAGTTTTTATGAAACCCTTTTCCTTCGAGAACAACTTACAGCTTGGATAAGAAAATACGGATATTTATTTGTTTTATGGACAATTCTATGAAATATGGTGTCTGAATTTAATTTCCGATGGTTTTAGATCAGGTACAAGGCTCCACTACGTGATTTCTAATTCGCAACATAACATGTCATCTTGGTCAAGGCCTAAAAAACGGGTATCTCCCTCTGATTGACCTACTCTTTTTTACCATTGGAATTCCAAACTTTCCAATTTCCTGTATTTATTGGAAGAATTCTTCCCAAGAAAAAGCTCGACAATAAGATGACCCATATCAATTTGAGGAAGTGATGCCTGCATCTAATCCAGAAGAGTTTGGCGAAATAAAAGTTCTTTGCTTGAACACTTTGGCAATTTACTACTATCGGGTATAAATTGATAACTCAGCCAGGAGTGGTAGCTATGAGTGACTGGATACACATTAATTATTTAGTTGTCCATTAGCAAAGTCCATCACCTTCAGTCCCTGGCTGTAAATGATTCTGGATAAACGGGACAAAATCATTTATTTTTAATGTCAGAGCCAGATATCTGTAATCCTCCCTAATTCTTTTCTCGTCATAGAACACATTACTCTCCATAAAGAGATACTTTCTAGCTAGGCCTTATCTGAAGATAACTTTGGGGAAATCAATACCAGAATTGGAAAACAATTACAGACTAACTTGGTGCTGGGAGATACTCAGAAAAGGATCAAGCCCTTGTAGAGTTTTAGACTTTCTCCGAAACTAACTTAGTTTGTGGATGTCAACTTTGCGGGTTGGTCTTAATTTCCAGGATTTCAAATTGAGTAAATTCTTAGTCAATTCAGTGAAATCGCAGTGCGTATTTTGCCAAATTATGTCATCTCAAGAACAAGTGCTCCAATTAGGGAATGATGGCTCAAACAAATCCGTTCAAACAGTCCATGTGAGAGTAATCAAGTGTCAATTAAGTGTAAATCCCGAAAAGGGTTGGCTTACCGTTGCAGTGTTTCCGAGAAGAGGACTGTGATTGCTTGTTGAGCCTCATACTCTTGAATAGATTTAACCGGGACCATTGCAGAGACGTAGGAGAGTTCAAACTCGGCAAAGAGACGATCCAATATTTTTAAGCATTCACAAATCTTTTCCGTAAATTCGGGTGGATTTCGGAAACATTGTTCTCTTAAGAGATTTCGTACATTTTCCAAACTTTTTGTCAGTGCTTTAGCCAAGGGACGCATGGATGCTGATTCCAGTTCACGGTTTAATATGTTGGATCCCGCAGATAGGCACTGAAAACAGAATTAGGACACATTTAGCAACAAGTTAATACCATTTTATATTATGCAATTAATAACCCACCTCCGCTCCAAACCATAACTGTCCGGCTAAATTTTCTTGAAGGACATCATCTGGAAATTTAGCTCGGAAATCTCGAAGAGCTCTCTCCTCTGGAATTACTTCATCCATAATCATTTGGCAAATGCTCAGCACCTGGAAGGCACAATTAAAACAGTTAATAATTAATCCCATATTATGCAAACATCTCGTCTCATATTGATTGGGAGCGTGTAACACCCTCAAATCTCATGAAACGTGTTCCAGCACAATTTGTGCCTGAATTGACTCATCTTGAACCGAGTCCAGGAGCAATAACATCTTATCGAGGATATACTTATACTCCATTATAAGTATATCAAGGCTATTCTAAACCTTGTCCTACCACGAAATGATGCAGAATAATAACTCGTGTTTATCTCATGGATTTTGCAAATGTTGCCAATCAAAGCTGACTTTGAGATCAGGTCTTGTTATATATTTGCATACCAATTTGCATACTGATAATGCTGAATAAATTTTAGGTTGTCCTCAACTTAAAGATGAGATACAATTATTGACTTTCTGAGCCGTTATTGCAAAATTCAAGGCAAGGTTTAAACAAAATTGGAAGTGGAAGGATGGTTCAAAAATAGAACTGCAAGACTTCCCTTTTAATTTTATGATGAACAATTTGTCCTAATGACTGGATCCTAACGGTAATTGATGTTGTTTTGTGAGTAGCATATTACGAAAATGGTGAGTTATTAAAGGAAGTGTGGATAAAATAAGCTCAAGGAGTAGCTTCAATTTAAATATGCGCTATTTTGACAATTTGACGTCAGTTTTCTTTCATCACCCAATGTAAATTGTGTTAAGGGTAATTGATAAAATAGTAAAAATAAAAATTCCTGCCTAGCCATTTACCCTGGACATTGACTGCCAATAAATTTCTCAACTTGTAAGAAGTCGAGTGATTTTCAGACATTTGCAATCACACAAACATCAGTTCAATGACAGATGAAGCCATTTTCATAAAATTATGTTGTTCCAACTGTTGGGAAATATGTTTTTATTTGCACGTCATACTGCACGTCGCATTTTGCAACCCGGGTGGCTGAGCTGCAGCCAAGGCATAACTCTCTGACCTCCCTACAGTTTACCTTTGTCTGCGTTTTTTACGGGGTGCGAGAAAACTGGGGCAAAAATAAAGTAAAAAGTAAAAGAAAACAAGATTTGAATTCAAAGTGGATGACAGACTCCAGTAAAATTTGCAATTTCCATGATTTCTTCTCCTTTTTACACCAATTCCCTAAAGACAAGGCAACCCTATTTATTTTGCAGGTGTGGCACAAATGGCGAAATAAGGGAAAGGTTGAAAGAAATGAATGTGGTTCAACTTATTCTAATTCACCACCCACCTTGTCCTGACACTGTCGGAGATGATTGACCAAGGCCGTACATCTGTCGGGATCCTTGCGACCGTCGAAAGAATCTAGCTCCGCTGCAACTGTGTTTAAGTCTTCATCCGCGTAGAAAAATTGGGCCAGGAGACTTTGGTCGGTTTTCTGTAAAAAGAGAGAGAAAACAAATTAGATATTAGACTCCAACAAAAAAGTAAGTTAAAAATGTAAGCTTTGTCTGCCAAATTTTATAGAAATCCTTATTATTTCAGGTCCAATTTTAATTTTAAAAGAATCAAAACGGGGACAGAATTAATTCTTCTGTAATCGAAACCAAACACATCAACATTAATGAATTTATTAAAGTCTCATATTTTCAAGGCATTCAAGTCATAATATCAAATTAACATTTCAATTTTAACTCAAGCAACTTGATACAGATTGAGTTTAAGCAATGGAAAGCTAAAGCAGATCATTTTTCTTGAGAAACCTACGTAAATGCCTCCAAATGAGAAACAGATCTTGGAAATTTTGTCCAAATTAAGTAAATAACTAAACCTTGAACGTTCCAACAACAAATTTTTAAAACGTCCATCATGACACCGTGCAAAAACAAATTTTATTTCCCCTAATAATTCAGTAATTTGCAACCCTCTAGAAAAACAAGCATCTCCAAAAGGATCCATTTAAATTTCCACTCCAAATAAATCTCATCCATTTCTTGTGACGAGTTGAGTCAAGTTTCAACGCTTTCCAAATTGATTTTAAATTTAAATTTACTCAACAACCACCGTTACAATTAAACGCTAGCTAACCAACCCGTATATGCATATTCTATGTCTAGTCGGCTGCAATAATATTTTGCAATTTTGCTCACAACTCGCTTAAAGCAACTTGCTTTGCTTGCGGTTTAGTTTGATTTGTTTTGGTTATGTGTACAGGAAAAACATGGCTATACAATTTATGAGTTGAGTGTACAGAAGGCAAGCAAAGTAAATCCATCTCGCAAATATAAATGTGAAGACAAACAGAAAATATGGACTAAAAGTAAGTAAATTAGCGAGAACTGCAGTAGAACCGGCTGTCGATAAATCCCTTGGGAAATTTGTATAAAACTCGTATACAAAGTGGAATCCACATGTCCTAGTCTTGGTAGTAATAGAGTCAAATAAAATGCAACAGGCAGCTTAGTTGGGATTTGGAGTTTGTTTAAAAGTTTACTCTACTCGTAACTGGGTCACATTATGGGAATAACGAGGTACATGTGTAGTCATTTAGGAGAGTTTTATATGAAATGCATGCATCCATGTAAAAACCAAGTAAATCAAATCATCCCTTTAAATATGTCGTTAAAATTGAGTCCCAAAGTTTTTGTCGCGGATGGATTTATTCACTGGGAATGACATTGACTGGGTTTTTTATATTTCAACCAACCATCTTGAGTCAGATTCTTGACGGAGTTTGATTCAATTTGGTACAATTATAAGCAAGTAATGGGGAGAGTGAAATGAATTAGAGTTTATTCAGGATTTTATTGGGTTCGTTAAATAAAATTTGTTTGAGTAATGACAGATGGAAGGATATGAGTAGGTGGGATTACAAAGTTTAAATGAAGCATGGACCAGAATAAATAAAATTCATTTCATTTCTTAAACTTTATGGAGAAGGATATGTTTATCGAGAATTGGCTAATGACGCAGTTCCGACGTGGTAATGGAGTAAATTAAATGCACCAGGATTCAGTGAGTGCATTAAAACCGGTATGCAAAGAAATTACGTGATTTCAAGGAAGATGTTTGTTACAAAGTAAACCATTATGAAGCCTTCCGTTGATTGTATTTCTAGGATACGGCAATATTATAATTACATCAAAATTGTGTCTTAGTTTGTTTCGTAGCCATTATAAACCTAATGCTGCAGGTGTCAAATCAAAATCAAATATATTGATCCTCAACAAAGACAGGAAGGGAAGGCACACGGCAATAGAGGTAGACCAAGAAAATTAGACTAACTACAAATAAACCAACGGTATTTAGTGTACAATCTGTTAACAAACAATGAAACAAATGATGACGAGATCCTGGTCTAGAATCTCTTATCTTTCTCAGACAGCTTTGTTAAGCCCGCAGATAAGATTATGGCTAAACTTGAATTAATCAATGCAAAATTTTAACTAGATTGCAAAAATGTAAGCAATCCTTGCTTAGCAAACATGTCGCCAAATCTCGAACCTCACAAAGATTAACCTTGGTGGAAAACTTCTAAATTTAAACTTAATGGAAATTGCGCAAAGCTATCCATTTTCAGTCATGCATCCATTTGCGGCAATTGAATTTGCGTACAAGTCACCCAGTTAAATTACATTATGGCTCAGCATCAGTGATGGAATGACGTCAAAAGGTTCCCAGTCTTGTCACGGGAGTCAAGAGCAAGCACTTAAATTCAGAGTTGAATTAAATCAAATTAACTCATTCTAGAGGGAAATGAAGCAACCATGAAAATGTAGAAGAGGGATGAATCTCGTAAACAATAGCAATAGCTTTCATCCTCCTACCTGTGTAATTAGTTGATTAATTAGCAGAGTTTAAACCAAGGCCAAGGTCTACAAGTCGTAAAATATTGTCGTTTAAAGATAGGGTTTAATGGATAAAGGACCAAATTCAAGGTGGCTAGCTGCCCTACTTGTTTTGTGTTTTGGACTATTTTTTCAATCGATAAATAAAAATCTTTACAAGGAAACTAGAAGAGAACGGCAGCTCTTGCTTTATGTAAAATAAAACTGGCAGCCATTTATTGCAGAAACACCTGGTTTTACTAATTGAGACAAGTAGGTTCTCCAGGTAATTAAATTAGTAAGAAAATACGTAACAGTCGGGAAACAAATGGCAAAGGTAAGGTAAGGTTGAAGTGGACAGGACGGTCCATTAAATTAAACGCCAAATAGGCATCATATCTCAAATTACTTTCAGATCATATAACCGTACAGACCAGGATTAAATTAAAGTAATCATTGAATCAGGCAATACCCAAGGAAATCGTGCAAATAATGCAACAAACTTTATTTGCAAACGTTCTTGAGCTAGCCCTAAGGCACCTGCACATCAGAGAAATTGATTTCCGTTGCGACACTCGATACCGAACTTTCTCCTGGATTGTTCTGAAATATTCCCACAATACTACGACTTGAACCCTTTGTTCTTTTTCTTGGAAATACGAAACCACCGCAAAACAAGGTTCACCAGGAAATGTGGCTCTATTTACAGTCAACTAATTTCATCTAAACAAACAAATTTGATAACGGGGAAAAAATAAAATATGTAATCACCTCCAGTACAAAGGAATCTTAGAATGTATTCCGCAACACATTGTAATAAATATATCTCTCTCTTACACAAACAAATCAGAGCCCAAAATAAATTCAAAGAAATCGCAACCAAACAACAACACCCTGATGACATGAAGGATCTTTTACTTTTAATCCCAATCCTGGAAGAAAGGAATCAATTGCATACCTCGCCAAACAATAACAAAACACGTCAATCTTCATCAAACAAACAATACAATGACACCCACTGACGTGAATCCAATATCGTCACGCCGCCATTGGCTTGGTGTCAGTGACAGGAACGTCTGGACAAAGGTGAGTAATTCAGTGTTTTATAAGCCAATTATTCCGCGTCGTATTTATTTAATTCCTTTACATATTTTGATAAATAAGTATTCTCCAAGGAATGGTAGGTCATAAATAAGCACCTGTTGACTTAATATGCTGCCTTGTCAGGTGATTTAAAGTTGCACCATTTTTAGGGTGTGTACCAACTTCTGCAGTAGAAGACGAAAGAGACAATCTATATTTCTGGAAGGAGGATTACTACGATTACAATTAGCATTGGGGTTATTTAAACCATATTCCAGGTAAATATGGTGAAACAGGTCGGAGCAGATGAATTGAGCAAGAATCAAGGATGGAAAATTGTTAGAGATTTGAGACGATGGCAGGTAAAGAGGTCAGAAAACAGTGGGATTGATTCTGATTATTTATTATTTACGAGGAGCAGTGTTCCGCTAACTATTGTTTACGGGATGTGTGTTATTTTTGGTTTGGTGAGTCACCTGGCAAAATAAACCAGGAATTACAATAAATGGATAACATGTCAGTTTCCGTGCAGGAAGACAAACAAGGAAAAATTTCCACCCAAACAATAAATAAATAGGGAATTGATTTTAATCTTCTTCTCATAATGAAATTTACTTTCCAAACGTAAAGCTTTGTTTCATAGAGATCCATCCAGTTCAGTCCCTCACTGATTAAGACAGTGAATAGGATCAAGTCGAGGCACGAAATTACGATTAATTTTTAATGTTTGGATGAAATAAAATAGGAATACAAAAGAATTGGAAAGGCATATTATTCAAAAGAGTTAAAGGAATGGAGGTGACTTTCTCTTGCTAATTTGTTTACTACGCGAGTTTGGAGAAATTCAAAAAATACAACAAATTATTCATTTCAGTCTAAAAATACAATTGAGAAAATGAAGGTAAACTTTTATCTGGACAGTTTGATTCGACAACAATTAAGTAAAACATGTCCAAGCCATTTGAGTAAGGTAAGGATGACACTAACGGTATTTCGCTAACGATTGTCATGCAGTTGCGAAATAAAAGTGACACATTTGCATTCGGCAACAATTGCATGTGCTAAAATTGCCTCAACATCAACCAACACATGTCCATGTACTAGAAATATTAGTATTTAATTCCACGGCTTAGAAGGAATTGCATAATACGGAATTAGAAGTTGGCTATAAAAAACCTTCTCCATTTAGATGACAAATGTTGTGGACGGTTATTAAGAACCTGACAGTCATGCAATGTCGTGTAAGATAATGAGAGAAATATCTCATTATCTTTCCTCCTCTGATGATGAGGATGATGAGGTTGGCATTATCTGGGTTTTCTACATTTTTAGTAAAATATTACAAGTGCTACAGTTTTAGAATCTACAATCTTACGTAATGCAGGCTTTGTCTACCTCAAACTTTATGTGATAATGAAAAATTGGCTGCTTTATTGAAAATGTTTACTTTGTGCTTTCCCTTTTAGAGGTTTCTTCTCACAAAACTTTGCCAAACAAGTGGTATTAGGTAAAAATTGAGCTCTAAAAATTTGCTAGGTTTCCCTATTTGAATTTTGATTGAAATAGTAGCCCATTCTGGAAGCAAGAAATGTCGTTCTATTTTAAGTAATGATGTCAAGTGTCAAAATATGTTTTGTGTGTCACAACATGTCATTTGATGCCATATGTCGTATTGTATTCCGCACCAATCTCTACCTAAAACTGGATAATCACAATTTTAGGATGATTCTCAGTTCGCATGCAACCAGGTCTAATCTGCTTCTGCTTCAAGGTAAATCTTAATCCCTGAACTTTAAATTAAATTCTATCCCATGCTCGACATCCATGAACTTAACATTTCAAAATAACATTTACAAATTAATGGTAATGCTCACACTCGTAGTCATGAAATGATGAACACCTCAACAGACAACTATGACCTAAAAGTTGTATTGAAATCCTTTTTTAATTTTTAATCTGATTTTTTTTACCATCCTTGAATTCTAACTGGAAGTTACTCCACCTGACCCGGTTGACCTCTGTGAGTCATGCTTACCGGGATTGTGGGTGACTAAATGGCTAGGGTGGTTAATGAAGGAGGAAAAATGTAATTCTACCTGTGTTCACCTGATTTCATAATTAAGGCGCTATTTAATTTGACATTTTATTTCAGGAGTCCCAGAGTTCCTAATATTTTTTGTGAAGTTGCCAAATTCTTTGAAATTTATTATTATGAGAACAATAAAAAATGCAATCATTTTTAAAACCCAACTCAATCTCAAGAGAAAGTGGGAATGCCGTTTCCAATTCGATTATCGAATTTCGATCCGCCAATTAAACTCTGGACTGATTTTGACTTGGTTGCTCTTTAATTTAATCGAGTTACGCTTACTTGCAGTTACAGCATGTGTGGGAACAGTTAAAATATTTTAATGCGTGTCCTGCGACAAGGATAATGTCGTCGTAAATATGTGCATGGTCGCGGGTATGGAGTAAAAAGCCATCAAATTTTTAATGTCATCATAAACGTCGTGCAGTGTAATGCATGCCAGATTCTGATTCCATTAAATATTGGAATTGCAGACATCCAATCGACATCCATCAGTCACCCGTCACACGTTTTTAATGGGAGCAATAAAACGGAATAAAAAATAAAATTAATACAGTCTCCTTCCCATAAGCAGCCACTAATGGACTGGGATGAGTAATGTGATGGCAGAGATATGTACGTAATTGTAAAACGTTAATCCTTCTCCACAAGAGATGATTCATCGGAAAATCTAGCGAAATTTATGTATTTCTCATGCAATATTTGCACATATTACATTTACGGACACTGATCTAGTTTGTAGCTACAACTAAAACATCGAAGGTGATGTGTCAAATCTATAAGTTTACAATTTTGTAATTAAAGCACTTACTTTACTACTAATAATAGTACTTGGAATTGATACCTAGTTAAGGAATAAGTAAATAATAATGGCCAATAATTTCATGGGTGGATGAACTCAACTTATAGTTTCCACTAATTCACGCATTGATTCATGAACTAGGTTTAAGGTGAACTGTACCATAACCGTAGTACGAACATTTATATTTAGCACCTATGAGGTAAGGTGAATTGGTTAGCAAGTAGGAAATGAATTGGTAACTGATTCTGAGTTGAGTTAACATGTATTTGATTCCTAGGAAGAAAGAAACTAATGTGCTAAAAACAGTGATCATATTTTGCTTGTATGGACTTGAATTAATATTCTGCTCTTGATTTTTTGCCAATCCTATTTACAGCAAGATGTCAAGAAGTGTATGCGAAAAGTTATGAAGAATTTAATTCTGTCTGATCTCAAGCTTAAATCTGTAACAATTGCTTCCCATCTTACTTCCTACCTGGCGTTAAGTCCTAAATTTGGGTTGAATTGAATAGAATTGGCAATGAGGCTAAGAGAGAGAGGAACAATACCAATTGCGAAAAGTCCATGGCTGGCATTGCCAATGAAGTGTTATGGAATAAGTAAAGACAATGTACTATTTTGTAACAATATAAATTAAATTTTTAGTTAAAAATGGACAATCACTTCAGATGTTGGATAGAGTTCAATAATCTGATTTAAACCCGAGATATGAGGGCAGTCAAGTCGTTTTACATAAGCAAAAAATATTGCTCTAATAAATGTGGCGCCGTTCATAAAAAAGAATAGTTGGCTATGCGTGTTGTCCGCATACCTCGTCGCTAATAATAGCGTGTAATATTTTATGGCGTTAATTTGCTAATTAAATTTTATGTCATTTGATCTTTACCCTGTTTTCTGGAAGCTTTTCTCACTAAGCCGAGTTATGTACAATGAAATTTCTCAACTACATCAACGACCATCTGAGGAATTGCGTAGTCGGAAGGAATGATGAAAGTTAGTTGTCCGATAGTTGACGACATTTGATGGAATTTGAGATGTGCAAGATTTTAGAGACAACGCAACTAAGCTAGATATTCCAGTTCAGATAATTCAATGATAACCATCATCTTCCTTCGACAATATATAATATTCATTCCTTTCTTTCCCATGTATTATGCAAATCCATCATTTCGCACAACTTGCACAAAAACTGAGTGATGCAAAAAATGGGTGAATCATCATCCACCCACCCTCACGGCGTGTCCGTCCATGTCAGCTACAATAGTTTATCCATATTTATGACATGGAATGGACGGACAAATCCCAAAATATAAGTCCGTATATTACTTGCATTATCCCACGACGAACGTGACGGTAGTTTCGTTACGTGGTTAGTTTGGTTTGGAAAGGAACAAATAAACCCAAACCACGTCAAATTTTGCAATTGCTCTCTTTTCTTTAAAAAAAGTTACTTGTCGGTCTCTTACTGACAATGACATCCACCCCAAGATATGTAGGTAACCGCACCTGGATTGAATCTTGGTTCATGTTCAGGACAAAGAAACCAGAAAAAAGTCAAGATTTCAAAAAAGGTGTTGTGAAACCTTTTCCTATTTTTTGGACTGGTCCATAAATCCGTTGTTAGATGAAATTTAGAACTTACAAGTCCAGGATTTAAGACATGATCTTAACCTTGGTTTGGTCATTGTTTTACTAATTCCCACTTGACTCCATTTCCAGAGTGTGTAATCCATCCATATGAAAATGATGGGAAAGAAACAATCATCTAATGGACTTTGAATTGATGCTGACTTATTTTACGGCTTCTTTCCCGGAGGAATCCTATCTATCAGTCTGGTAGTACCAGAAGTGGAGTTATGTGGCTGTTTCTAGTGGTACTTTACACAAAGAGATGAGATGACCTTGTTCCCTTCACCTTCATTAAATAATTCCAGCATCTATCTCTTCAATCTGCCAGGAAGAAAGGTATAGGATGTGGAGAATATTTTAGATAGGTGAGATTATACCTTGAATGACAATGGACTTGGCTTTACTCTACTGTCACGACGTGACCTATGCCTGGGTCAAAATTAACTTAATAATTCATCCATGTCAAATCTGTAATAGTAAAATGTTGAACGAATAAGGAAATAAGTGAAAGAGTTTTCATAAAATATTTTGCCTGCCTCCCTAAAAATGATGGAATGGATTTCTCGATAAACGAAGACTTTCTCTTTGTTAAGTCTTAAACCATTTTACCATTTAATATTAACTGAATTCCGACTGGAACAATAGTTGATAAGGTTTATATTAATTAAAAGTTTGCAAATCCACCACCTCATTTCAACCTATTAGCGACGCATTAATCCAACCCATCCCATCCATTGGATGGATGTTTGTGTAATTTTTTGCATTTGCGACAGAATTTATTATCCTATTCCATTATATATTTGTATTCATCAATCCGTTCTGCACTACCTAGTAGCAATATAAAACCAGTCAACCACAACACAACTGAATACAATCATATCATGGGAAGGTCTTCTCTTATCCAGTGCATATATTTGTTGGCCAACTATCAAACCCGGTGATACGATGCACCTTCATTGAAGTGGGAACAAAAATATGTTTTCTTTGTCCCAATGACTATAACTAACACCCGCATCAGTCCAATTTCTACAAAATTATCAAAGTCTTCTACGACTGGATACTATCAAGCCCACGCCTGGTACAGAGACTCAAGTCACAAATTATTGCACGGATTTGCAAACATTCACGGATAATTTATATCTGTCTATTTGTCCATCAACTAATGCTACGCTACGCTACCAGCATCCAGAACTCTTTGATGATGAGAATCTCATCATAGTTTCGAGATGAGATTGGATTTGCCCTTGAATTTATTGCAAAGCATTATCCTTTACAAGAGACAAAGTATTATGGGTTGAGCCAACAGAGATGAGATGAGATGCAGACGTAGGTTAATTAACGTGGCATCATAACCACCTAAGGATAAGGTAGTAATGGCACTTGTACTGTAACTAATCATCTACCTTCCTTATTGAGTGATTGTTGAACATTTAATTTAACTGGATATTATAGCAATCTTGGACAAATTGTGATTTAAGGATTCATGATTGATTAATTGGGAATTGAGAGTAATATAGCTCGGAATCCATCAATAAATATGAATCCATTCTAAGGGAAAATGGGTACATTTATTTAGTAGTTGTGGTCACTGGCTGCTCTTATCATATCTCGTGATGGGATGTTATGCATTTGAGTGAATGACGTGGACTTGATATTGAACAATTGTTCATTTATTTGGTGATAAGCCTAGCTCTTATCAAACCAGCCACAAACTGAAATCAGTTGGGTTGGAGTTTGATAAGTCAATAAATGAGATGACGGTCATGATTTACATCACTCTGTGACAAATGTAATGCACATATTTCGTGTAATATGGTGTCCAACCAAATAATATCCTATGTGCAATCAAATACTTAGTTATTATCTCCTAATTAAATTAACTTGCCTGTCTTCAAGTCCAAGTGCAAGTTGTCAATTTGACAGAATATTTTAAGAAATTAAAAATTAATGATTTTTAACTAAATGTCGGGCTGCTAAGTTTGCTTTAAAATTTGGGATGACGTCCAACAAAATAACAAATACCAAGAATTGACCATAATTCCACGCAACATTTCGTTAGTCTATTCACTTTCACCAGGAGAAAGGCATTAACTGATCATCAGTTACTGATGATCCTTACAAATAAGCAATAATCAATCAAAATTTGCTTACCTTCGGTTTATACAACCACTTCCGGATTGAATTCATTTTGACTAAAGAACAATGGATGATTGTCCGTAATCCGTAAACTTGAAACAAAGAATTTAGAGCACTGGCAATCCTTTGAATTGTTAATTGTGCCAAACTAAAGGATCCATTGCTAAGTAATTAAATCTAATAATTTCCTAGGCTCAGTTCTCCTAAATTGTTCCAAAATCCCGAGAATCTTTGTACACAATCTCGACAGAAATCAATTATTTTTAGTTAATCCATCCATGTGGCTGAGTTAAAACTTGAATTTCCAAAGTTGTAACTTCCCATCTTATTAGAAACACTGAGAAATTTGTGTTCTTGTTCATTCTACTCACAGGGAATTAAATCTCGGGATAATTTTCCTTAACTGTTTAATTAAAGCTAAACTTTCAGTTATTTGCCAACCTTCTGTTTTGTGCCATTAGTTAAGGGGAGACAGCAGTTTGGGGCCTTGGTGCTTAAGTCTTAAGGGCAGGCTGCAGATGAGGAGGAGGCCTTTTCACAACCAGCTACAACATAAATATTGTTTAAGAATGGTTAACTTTAAGATTAACGTGTTTTGTATGGGATTAGCTCAGCCGAGATACTGCCTCTCTCACGATCCAAGTTGTAATGAGGGAATTGTGGTGTAATAGTGTAACAGTAAAGTAAGGGAAAAACCTC
>JAAXNX010001682.1:0-16660 GCA_036491905.1 Folsomia manolachei | reverse complement strand
ATCAGTGTCACATTGTAACAAGAACAAACAACGAGCAAATTCAATCCAATTCAAATCTTTCGAAAAAAGGAAACCACGCCAAGTTGTTAAATTAGAATACAATCATAGTGTCTCCAGCCAGAGCATATAAACAAGCCACTGTCCTGTTGATTGTGCTCGAACCTACAGCTAATAAAGATCCAACCGTGCGGTCTCAACGATGACTTGTTAGATTGCGTGTATCTGAAACGACGGGAGAGGTAAAGATAGAAAAGGCTTGAAAATGTGTTCCCTAATACTTGTAACCGTTAACTAACCAAACCAACATCCAACGAAAGTTTGGAACTGACTTTTCCTTACTTGTTACTTGTCTCTGTCTCGCATCTTCTCTTAGTCTTGACTTCTAGTCTTGAATGAAGAACTGATGGATCCACTTTTTTGCCGAGATTTGTTTTCTGCTTGCATGAGAAGAACGAATAGTAACGAGAAAGTCTAACGCAAACCCAATCTCAAGTCGGATTTACTTTATTCCAACTTACTTAACTAACCGAGAACAAGCAAACCTTAAAAAAATTCTATCCTGCGTCTGGTAAACTTAATTTAATTTCGACTCACATTTCTTGGTTATACTATCCGTAACAGAAATGTTTGGAATAGTTCAGGAATACGACAATACGAGAAAAGGAAAGCTCAAATGGTGCCAAAAGCTCATGTTAACGCAAACCCAATCTCAAGTCGGATTTACTTTATTCCAACTTACTTAACTAACCGAGAACAAGCAAACCTTAAAAAAATTCTATCCTGCGTCTGGTAACAGCTCTACAGTTAGAACTAGAGTAATTGGTTTGACACAAAAAATCGATTCGAGTTTTTTGTTACCGGTAGCGTATTTCAGTGTTCCAAATGTCGCAGTAGTTTTGCGATGATGGGATCAACAGGGAGGATGACAAAATAATAAACCCTCTAAATGTAACAAGAGTCAGTTTTGTAGTTAAATGTATTATTCATTTCGTAAAATGAAAATTTTTAACTTTATTTTATGAGATTGAAAAATGGATTAGTGGTAACTGTTCGCCTCTGGCTCAGACAAAAAATTCGTCTTTACTGTCCACTAATCCCCATAAATCTCATCCGTACAATAAGCTCGGTAATTGGCAGCCCCACCATTACCATGCCTATTTAAATTCCATAATTACCTTGATGAATTGAATGGCCTTGCTTTCTCTTTTAGTGAACAACAAAAAATGCTGCGTAGATTACTGTCAGGGTCCATAGAGACTTATCGTTTATTCTTAGGAGAATGAATAAGTGTCCATAGATCCTGGATTACTGTTTGGTCCATTTCGGACAAAGCAGCGATATTTCCATTCTAATCCAGCCATGAAGATCTCCGTTGTGGCAATAATAGAAAAATTACCTTTAAACTATTCCCAATAAGCGGAACTTACTGTACAAGGAGTGATATAATAAGTGACTGACGACCACGGCAATACTATCTCTGGACCGGCTGTTGCTTGGCCCAATCGATATCTGAAATACTTTACACACTTTTTCTTCATTTTATTCCTCACCGATGACGTTCGAAAGAAAGTGGTCGGGAGATGGAACACAAAAAATACGAAAAATACTTTCCTTGAGGAAACCTCAATCTTACACTCCACTGGTAATTAGATTAGAGTATTTTCACCTCCATCTCTGCTCTGCCCTCAGATGTCGATTTCACCTCCAAACTCACTTAGCTCAACTCAACTACTTACTTACTCTGACCCCAGTCTACTACAAACAACGCAACCTGGACTGAAGGGATACCCAGATACCTGAAGAAGAGAGAACAACTACCAAGAGACACTGCGGCACATACAGAAATGTCAGTACATCTTCATTTCTTCAATTCCACCGAAATCCCATCCAATTCAGTAAGTATCCCCGAAAGTTACCAACCCGTCCGAAAACCAATAAAACTCAACCAAGGAGGTTGGAAGGACATGGGAGACTCACCCACACTTCTGTCCTGATTCTGAATTTAATTTCTCAAACAAGCTACCAAAAAACAAAACAGGAACTGCTGCTTCTCTCACAACAATTGTATTCTGCTGAAGGTTGTGGCTTACTAAATAAATAAATAAAATAATTCTTCACCTTGGCACACTATGTTGCAGCCAAAATTTCTGTGCAAACTTTGGGGACTTTCACTTGCCAACGTGATTTAGTTTTCTTTACGAGCAATCTAAAGCTCAAGCTTGAACATATTTCTTCACAAGGTAAGTTGTGTGCATTGTATGATAAAGAAATTCTTAGTCGGGCTCGTTCCTCGCTTGTGTTGAGTAATCTAGGCAAGCAAATGTTTAGATGGAATTGGTTAATGTGCAACAACAACAAACAAGAGCAAAGAAGCAGAGCAGAATGACGACAATAAATACTGACATTTAAATATTCTCATTGATAAAGCCAAGCGTTAAATCTTAGTAGTATTATAAACTCCCTTGATCTAAAGAAAACTTACGAGAGGTAGTCAATTAGCAATGCTGCATTTAAATATGATTCAAAATTCCTTTGGTATGACTGCATAAAGATACAGAGCAAGCTGATAAACTTATTCTATTGGTATTAAATCCAACGTGTGGATTTAGCAGAATAAACTTTGATCTTGTCACGCCAATTGCAATTAAGGTATGCAAACAACATCCCGAGAGTTGAATGTGATGCTTTGTAAGCAATACGCAGAACCATAGTCAAAGGAACACAAAATTTATACTATTACTTAGACGGAACAATAGTAAGAGTCCGAAAAGTAGTGAAGAATAGTGTGCAACCTGAGCAGATTCAACCAAACAGCACAAGAGTTATTTGGGGACAGGACAATAAAATTGGTCACAATCGAAATAGCTGCAAAGGGAAATGAACAAAAGACGTCCAACAAATACTGCAGCTACCTGAACGTGGGAACTATTGACAAATGGCAGGGATTGAGCCATGGAAATAAATACGAATCCAAGTCCACCCAGATTCCATTACATTCAACCAGTAAGTGAACACGAGTATATAGACTACAATGTTGTAGATACAAAGTTCTAGTCTCTCGGTTCGATTTGATTTCCTTCCTCGCCTCAGTGAGTGAACTTAAGCCAAATTACTTTCTCTCTACATTTCGTTTCTCCTCTCTTTGCCAAGCGAATCCTTGAGCTCTTCTTGGGCCCTGTACCTACCAGCTCAATTGCTTTGTATACATTAAGGTAAAATCCTTTAAATATGGAACGGAAAATCGTCATCCTCGCCATTATACTAGTTCCCGTATAAATAGTATCAATCTCGTTAGGAATACGAATTAGAAATGACTAGTATTACCAAGTACTGCACAACAACTAGTGAATACAATATTGTGCAATAATTAAGAAGAGTATGACTACGACTATAATATTAAAATAAGATGAAATGGAAGGAAAGATGCTGGAGTAAGGAGAAATGCTCTCAGGAAAATTACCCTGGTTTGGAGTGAAGCAAATAATTCGACCAAGAGAAAGTAGGATTCTGTATTATGAAAGACATTGTATATGGAAAGATGTGCACCTGTTTTGGTCCCAATGGATTACATTCAACGTAATAAGACTGCCAAATGCAGAAGTGCCTCGTCGGTATTATTTCTAGTGTCTACTCTTATGCAGTCCAGGATATGTAGAAATTACTTCCACTGGGTGACTTTTGACTACTGGCAGAGATTGACGTGAGAAATTATCCTAATCTGATTTAAGATTCAGTTTCAAAAGCAACTTTCCATAATTGGAATTTCTCCAATGTGCAAAGTTTATACCTAAAGAATACAGCAAGATAAATTCAAATTCACGCCTTTAGGGTATACAGGAGATTAGTACCACAAAAAGTGTATATTTTAATTTCTGCCAATTTGTAAGACTGCTGGTTATTAGCATTCAAAGACAAATTTGCAATAATTACATATGTAACTTTATTTTGAACATGGACACGCAAGATAAATATATACGCTTGTTATAATAATGACGTTACGTTTAAGATAGGTTGTCTAGTTTGACTATAAGGCAGACACGCGACTTTGTTTCAAAATTCCAACGAACAATCATTGAACAATGAAAGGGAATGCAAGAAAGTAAATAGGTAAACACTGCTAATTATATAGTTTGCTTAGGTAAATAATTACAGAGAAGCTTTGAGAAAAATGCTTTCAAGTAACGTGAAATGCTAAAAATCATGTCTCAATTCTGTACAGACTTACAGTACTTATTTTTCAGGTTTGATGAGCACGAGAGAAAGTTGGTGAAACTACATATACAAACTTTCACATTTATTACCGAATGATTTGCTGAAGAATTATATTAACTCGACTCTCTGAAAACTGTTATTTTCAAATACTTCAAAATACAAAGTTCTTAAAAGTTTGGATTGTGTAAAGTAAATAAATGATGAACATAAATTCGCAGACCCTGAATAAATGCCGGAATTACTCAATGAATAAGAATGAATGCCCATGTAGAAACTAAAATTTACTCTTACCTCAGTAGCAAGCCTTCCTCAGCAGTTTCATTTATTGGTTTTAAGCAGTGAAATGTAATAACTGAAGTATTCTAATAATATATTTCACTGCAGTTACTAAACCTTACAACTTTATCTTATCTGCTAATTAGAAATGTGCGCTTAATTAAAATAAAATACTGCATTTAATTAAGGAAACATGAACAGTTAAAATTGAATGTTATCGGCGTCTTCAAAATAAAGTTAAGCTTATTTCTATGAATTTTATGAAACTACTATTGCTACAAGATAATATTTAAAGCTGAGCTCAAATATCGCGCTGTTTTCTTTCCATTTTGAGATTTCTCACGATCGTACTTCAACATTCTCAGACCCGAATATTGTCTGAAAAAGTAATGATATACCCTCCGCAAAAGATTGTACCTCACGGTGACGACTTTTATCAATAACGAATAATAGCAACATGTATGTCGAATGTCGACCATCGTTAACTAAACCTTTAACTTTCCTAAAGATTACATTTTCAAATGGGGTCAGATGCGACTTATTCACTTTCCCATTTGCCCAACGTGTTTTCCAAACTTGCAGTTTTCAGCATTTCACTCACAATCAGCGAAAAAACGAGACAAATTCACCCAGAAATATGAATCACAAGAAAAGCCAGAATGTCAGCGATTGAAAAAACGACAAAAATGAAAAATCTTACCTGGAGAACACGGTCCGATGAGATGAGGAGTATGTAAAGACCCACCTTTCAAGTGGGTGGTTTGGTTGGTTACTTGGTTTTAGTGGGGGTGGTTTGGTTTGGTTTGGTTTGATTTTGTGGTTGAGGGTGAACAAGCGGCTCAGGTTGAGGGAGAAAAAACTGGGAACAACTCAGCAACAAGAAAGCTCCTTTCACTCCAAGTGCCAACTCAAGACTGAGACCGGATTCGGGTTGCCTGCTCCCCCATAAGCGTCTCACTACCCCACCTGCCACCTTTCTTCTACTTTCTCTTCAATTACGACAAAAAATATCATCCCCCAAATTCATACTCCGAATCATTCACTAGTTACCTGGACCAAAAGTATAAGGGACCAAGAAACATGTTGTAATTCCTTCAAGTAAAAAAACCTAATTTGAAAAAATGACGACTTTAAATCGGTCAATAATGATTAATGACATAAATATTTATACTTGGCTTACCTCAATTTTTAGGCTGCTCAATTATTTATGGGAAGATTAATCCAGGTGAGGTGCCCCCTCGAAAAGTTCTTTCTTCTTGGAAGCTACCGATAACCATTAACGGACAGGATAATGATCTTATCAAAAGTTAAAATGAAGCAAGGGGGTGGTGTATTTCAAACACGCAAAAAGGTATAAGTGGATTGTAAAATGTTGGACGAAACCAAAACGAATTTCCTTGATGAAAGTGTCCTGTTTGTTTTATCTTGACTGATTAATGTCGCAAATTACAGTTTCTTGGGTTGTGTAACAAACCTTATTACAAACATGACTGACTCCTACTTTACCCTGGTTATAGGAGTATGTAGTGCAATACCATCCTACTATCAAGAAAAGAATGTAATCTTACCCGGAGCCAAGTCACTTCACAATTTTAACAAACACAAAAAGAAAAAGTTTTACCATTAAAAAATTGTTCCTATGTCTTTCTCATGGCTGGGGAAATTTTTTTTACTGCTTACTAACATAATTAGAAGGGCCATAAATACTCGGAATATGCATATGTCTCGACAAATGTGTTTTTCGTTGTGTGTCTCACAAAACAATACATTTCTTGTTGGAAGGAGAGCTACAGTTATGATCTAATCCACTCACTTTTGCGGCTTTTACCCTCCAACAAAACAAGAGAATGGAGGAAAAAGAGTTGAGTAATGTAATTCATTGATTTTTTGTCTCAAAAAATTCAGGCTACAAGCCAAAATTCTTGTCATTTGTGTCTTTAATCAAGTCGAATTATTTATACTTTTTGCCAACTTGCAAGGAAAGACAATGCCAACCGGAAATAGTGCGAGAGAATATTTAACAAAAGTCAAATCTTGGATCACATCGCACGAGTTTTTTGCCACACCACTTAATGGGAGCAAGAATGCGATGGTTAGTGTGAAACTGAGTTTTATAACTTGGCCTACTATTTAATACGGACGGATTAGTAAATGGGGTGCAGGGCAGGGTGTGGTCTCATCTCATTGTGGCACAAAATCAAATGAACTGAACCAGACTTTGACTTATTGTAATCATAGAATGTAGATGGATGGATGGGAAGATGCTAGAGATGGATTCGGATGAAAAAAACAAGACTTGTGACAAAACCTTTGTGCGACTGGGAGACGAATTATTTTATTTTGGCACGAGCAACAAGTCTGCAGAATCAAACCAACCATGATTCCTTTATTGTTCATGTTTCCAACTTTTTCGAAGGATTTTATCAAGTGAGGTGCATAACATGAGATGGAAAAGAATTGGAAAGTGTCATTTAATGCGACGCATGCAGGTTTGTTATGTAAATGGATGTTTTACGTTTTTATACGATTTTAGTAAAGAATTGTCATTCATCACTAGGCCATTATCCTTGAAATTCAAACAAAATTCACGAATATTGAAACATTTGCGTATCCATGATTAGATAGGATGTTCTTGAACCCATTCTCCTCAAAAACAAAAATAACTGGGTTGGTAATTATAATTTTTTTTAAAGTGTGTTTAGTGTTTAATGCTTGCTTTGACTGATTTAGTACAATATGCGTATAGAATGACAAAGGAAGCCGTCTCGAGCGTAAAAATGAGATTGCTTTTTTAGGAAATGAACTAAACTACAGAGGGATGAGTGACATGACAAACAACGAAACTGAGATAAACATGTGTAACAGCAAATATTTCTTTCGGCTCGCTCCGTCCCAAACAACCAAAATTAAAATGGTGACAGTGACAAGCTCATGTCGTTTAGTTTGTGTTAGAAGTCATTCAAATCGGTCTTTTAAATAGGAATGTATCATATATGTCACATTCTCCTGCATCACTAATATTGTCAAGTAACGGCGACAAAAGATGTTCACTCTCGGTCACAAAGCACTAATAATGTTTGTTGACACCGTACGCACATATCTTGCATAATTTGGAAGAATTAACAATGGGTGCCGACAGCTAGTCCCATCTTTGACAAGTTTCAGAATAGGTGTGCCGTGAAATTTCTGTCTATGTTTCACGAGAATTGTGTTTAATGACTTTCAAGTGCAGATTGCTGTAAAACTTATTTTCCATGTAGATTGCATATAATCAAGTGTTATCCCTAGAATAACCATGATGTTCTGATTTATGTCGCTGATAGCATATACAAATAAAGTTCAAGTTTCAGCATAAAAACACGGTTTCGCTCAACATTACACACTAAGCTTTGTAAAGGAGTCGAAATTAGATTGATTCGTTGTCCGCCAAGCTACGTTGGAGCATATAATATTTCTTCTCCAAACTCTTTTTTGTTTCCTACCCAAGACAAGAAATATTGTTTTGCATTG
Source organism: Folsomia manolachei (assembly GCA_036491905.1). NCBI lineage: Eukaryota > Metazoa > Arthropoda > Collembola > Entomobryomorpha > Isotomidae > Folsomia > Folsomia manolachei. Next base: position 8,662 of record JAAXNX010001682.1, on the reverse strand, counting down.
TGTTCCAAGGAGAAAATAAATTAGTTGGACTTAACATTTTGGCCTGCCTTGTCTTCAACCCAAGAACTTACCCATGGAAAGAGGGAGGGTATCAGGGAGAGAGTGTGAAGTTTAGACACTTCTTATTTTTACGTTCATCCTTCTCTGTTCATTCTACTCAGACTGATTGACTTCCGGGTATTTGCACCGAGTGGTTTTTTAATGAAAACAATGCTCTCCTTTCTCACAGACCACCCTTAACTCCATTCTACCATGCATGAGCAGAAGAGAAATGAATACTTTCTTTATTTCTTATACCATAGCCATAATTGGTGGGAACAGACGGGCCACCGAAACAAATAAATTACAAACCTTCTCCTTTTTATCTGAGAATCGCCCATTTGCTTCACAAGCACATATTGATCTACTCTAGAAAATACTTTGGGAAAACGATACCATGCATTTTTTGTCTGAATAAGCCAAAGTTTTTTGTTCCCAGTAATAATGTAATGTAGTTTCGTTGTATCTTCGGATCTTGGTTTAAATTTAATTTACAGACCCCTATCCACTTATGTCTCACTACAAGTTGTAGTCTACAACTTAAGAATAGGAAATGGCAGTCATTCTCTTCTTGTCGTTAGATAAAATAACATGGAAAATGGAGTCAATACTTTTTAATTAGTGAATGTAACAAGACATGTACGGCTAGGCATAAAAGTCACCTGGGTAAACTTAATTAAAATTACTGCCTCTTTATTTTATTTCACATTCATTCATTTCGCATTATCTCTGTATAGAAAAGGCGTACATGGACGCAAATAACATTTCCTGGAGTTTGGAGAAAGTCAACCACAGCACAGCTGGAGATGGGGGTTGGTGGGATTGTTCGGTTGGATGGATAAAGACTATGGTTGGGTGAAAGTAAAAGTTGAATGGCGGTGGTAGTGGTGGTATGGAATTGGTAACCCATTCCACCCTGCACTGCGATAAGATGCTGCGGTTTTTGAGTTTTCTTAATTAATTAATTAGATTATCGAGATCTTTTGTTCTCAAGAAGGATGAAGAGTTTGCGATGGAAGGAAATAGAAAAAGAGTAGGTGATGGTACAGGCCATGACCATTTATTACTTATTTAATTTTGCCATCTTTTGTGGCGTTACTACCGCGTGCAGGTGTTCTGTCCAATTCAATCAGTTTTAGATTAACTTTATTGTTATTAAGTAATTGAGAGTGTCTATTTAGGATTCGGTTAATCTTGTATAAGTGGCGGATTGTACATAATTCCTGTAGCGATTAAAAACATATTACCAAAGGTTTGTTCCACAATTAAAAATACTAATATTATTACTTTATTATCAAAATCCTAAAATCCAATGTAAATTGTACAATTTTCAAAACACAGTTTAATTTATTTCAATTTATTAGTTGCACGCATACCAGTTCCTGTGCAAGCAAAGTTCGGGCGTATGCAAAATAAAATATTATAAACATTAATGGCTTCAACAGGATTATATCATAAAGAATAATCTCTAAGTTGAAACAAGCATTCAATGTAGTAGAGTAAATCTGTACAAACTATAAATATTTTCAGAATACTTTACCGCAGCCCGGACTCCCTGCAGATACAACATTCGAATTTTCATTTTCCCAAGTTAACGAACCGTAGAAAAAAACTGGGTCATATACATTCGCCTAAGAAAAATAAAAGCCATGTCTGATAGAAGAGAAATAAAGTATTGATTGGGACGCAATTTACGATTTTTCTATTGTCATCCTTTTAATACTTTAGTCTTTATGGTCTTCCTGTGAGCTTTGTTGCAGAGGCAGTGGTAAAGGTAAGCCCATGACGAAGAGAAACGAAAGAAATATAAACTCATTGCAAGGAAAATGTAAAGAGCGAATGAAGGGGCGTGCCGACAATTTTCGACCACCTCACCTGTCAACGGTGAAATTATTATTGGCATTGAAAATACCTTTCAAACCGTATGTGATTCAATGCGCTATTTGAAAATATGGAAATGAAATGGTCATGACTTCGATAAAAATTTTAGCATTAAGTAGAACTTGTGAAGACAGACATACGTGACAAACCATCTTACTCCTTAAAAATGACTCCGTAATAGAATGTCATTCTATAATCTTATTCGCTATAAATCTCCTTTATAATCATTCGCTTTTTAGCTCATGGCTCATGCATTTTAGCGTTAGCTTGTCTGATATTTATGTCCTTATAAAAACCAGGCATGTGAACCATATCCATTCAACTGATGGGTACGCACTGCATTTTATACTGTGGATGGAATAACATGGCTTATTTTTAATGCGTCTATTATAAAGTACAAATAAAATCTGATTGATTATATGAAAATATTTTTGTAACATAATTAATTTGAATACATTGTTGCTTTGAAAATATAAATTAATGTTTATTCTTTTTAATTTAACGCACAAAGTAAAAGTAGAGTCTAACTGCCGTAATATGTGTCATAATCCGTATAAGTGAATATTCGCCTTGACTATGAAAGAAAAGTTGAACGATAAACCCCATCCAAACTGCTTAATTAACTTTCTGTAATCTGGTTGAATAGGAAATGTACCATGTTTGAATTGCTTTTGAACTGCGCGTCAAATGTTAAATTTGTGACTCTTATTACGACAATATTAACACGTTTAATTGGATTTAAATTTCATTTCAAGACTCCGAAATAAGAGGACTACTACTGTGCAAGGAAATTATTCAGAAGTCATCTCATCTCACTTCCGATTTCAAACGCGTAATTTCCTTTCTCGGCACCACTCAACAACCAGCCTCAATCGGACTCTAATTACTTTCTCCTGAAACCAACTGCCTTCAAAATATGGTGATAGAGAACTTGCCCATTTCACTCTTACAATAAAATGACTCAGCAATGCCAAGCCAAAATAAATTTTACCTTTCACACTATTTTTGAACAATAGTTACTCAAAACTATATCTATTACCTGTTTTGGAGTAAACAGAAACACAATCTATTAATTTACAGATATATTCCTGCCCGAGCTCGACGTCTATTCTATCTTTTACTTTCTCTCATTTCTTCAGGAATATCTACAAAATTAGGAATTCACACTCCAGATCTAAACCAACTATTTACCTCTCCAGTAACTTATTCCCTTCTAAATGAAGGCTTAAAGTAGCTCATCATCGTTTCTCCTAAACTCAAACATCACCTTCCTGACGGGAATTCTTTACAAAGAAATTTAACTAACCCAAGGCCAATTCGGCCGTCTTGACTTCTCTTCAAAATTCAGATAGGATGCTGACTTCTTATTCAGCCAGCAAATTAAATCCTTTGTGAATTTAATCTCTTCTAGCAGAATTATGAGGGTAGGTAAGAAGGCACTAACTACCTTTCTCGTGCCTTATGATTACTGGGCTGTATAATCCACAAGGGGAAGAATGGATCACTCACTTTCTTTCCTCACTTATTCAAAGGGTTAAGAATTAAGAATTAATGACCAGAATTGTCTATTAATTAAGAAAATTTTCAAAAACAAAGAGAGAAAGCTGGAGAAGGTCAAGATGCACCGATGATGTCTTCGTCCGTAGGATATTTGGCCAGCCGAATTTTACTAAAGCCAGGAGGATTAAGTTGAGAACGGATAAAGACGTCGTCTTATCTTTTATATTCAATAGGTTCATTGTTGAAGTCAGTAGTGATGAGTGTATTCAGTTTTGAGTTTGTCGACGCAGACTTCAGCTCGCAGTGCGCGTAAAAATTGAGACAGCCCTTCCTTGAGCCGTTAACGCCATCAAGGTCCTAGTTTGTCGACGTCCTTTCAATCTGCCCCTTCCGTTAATATACTGCAAATATCATGGGAGTTTGAAGCACAAAGCTCCACACTTGATTAATAAATGAAGAAGAGAAGGAAGGAATTGGAAGCAAGAGCCACAGAAGAGTAATCCAAAATCTCTAGAGACTTCCTTTTGATAACTTTTGCTCCCACTACAATGCCGACTGTAATACATAATACACCTGTGCAGTCACTGGACTAATGTTATGAGCTATATGCTTCATGTGCTAGATGCACCCAAATTAATAAAAAAAAGAATTTACTTTTTATGAGCACGTTTCATCTCATCCTTGTACTTTTCCTAAAAAAATGAACGCATGATTTTTATTATTTTTCAAATTCACATTCCATTCGTCCACAATTTTGATTTACCTGGCCGTCACACCTTATGACAATATAGAGTACAATTTACTTAATTAATGTAACATGTAACAATTTTTGCTGCAATTTGTTCAATTACATTACGTGAAACCTTTCCCAAATCTATCATATTTATTTGATTGTAGACCTAAAACTGGAGATTATTATTACATACTTTTTATTCCATCAAATATTCCTTCCCGTCCTAAATCTCATCCATTGATGGATCAACCTGCAGGCGCAATATCTCGTATAAAGATCTTATTTCTTCCTTTCCGAAATTTGTTTCTCATGTTTGCTTTCCTTCCTTGCTTGTGGTTGCGGTTATATTTGCAGGATTTCAGTTTTTAGCCATTCCTTTGTTTATTTATTTTGTTGGAAGTTGCGATAAGTGAACTCGTGGAATTTAAAAAGGCTTAAAAATGAGAGTATTATAACAAGTATAAAGGAACAATGCCCAAGGGCGAAACAGACTTGGTTTTTTTCTTATTCCTTTGAGCTCTAAGACTACTTCCATCCATCCATCTCTCATTTCAATTTCACTTCTTCTTTCCTCTCAGTTGAATTGGGAATAGAGTAAAATGACATATTGTGCTGGTGGGCCTATAACTGGCTCGTTGAAACTTGTTAGTTAGCTAAGACCTCAGCCAAATCTAGCCTTATAAAATGGGGTTTAGTCTCAGTGGAAATAAATGTGGTGCACCGTTCCCATTTCTTTCTCATCTTCTTTTCTACAAAACAAAATCTTCAATCTCAGACAAAAAAATAATGTGGAGTAAGTGTTTTGATGGTGTATATAGCTTAGTTGGAATAAAAATAGAAAAGGAAGAAAATAATAATCAGCTATTTCATTTCAGACCTTTCTCCATTAAATTTCGTGTAAAGATCTTTCTTCCCCACACCACTTCCTTCTCCGTCCTACTTTCACCCTATAAACATCATGATAAACAACTACGATTTGCTTTTCTTGTTTGATAAGGAAAAAATCTTATCATCTCAACCAACCTACATTTTAGTGAGTTATTCTTTTTTCGTACCTAAACCCAAACAAGTTTCTCGTGTTTGTCACTTCAACCCTGGGAGGCAATTTTTAGTAAAATGTTTTGTGTCTAATAGCAGATAACCAAGGACGTACCAATCTCTTCACTCTTTTCATCCTACTTCCAAACAAGCCTAGATTTTTTAAATTGTCACAAACAAGTGTCGTATTCACAGGTAAGCGTCCAAACTATAAACAAAGATGAAGAGAAAGCCGAAATAAAGTAGATACTCCGTCTAGTCAATTTTATTTTGTGCCTCTTCTTCCTTTCCTTTTGATCTGTCCGGTGACTCCTGTTTCTAACAAAGGCCGACTGTTGTCGCTCCCATTTTTTTATTTCATACTTAATCTTCACATAATCTGTATCTTTGTACAGTTTGCACAAAGTTGGACAGTTCACTACTTATAAATCCAGTGTGCTGGTTCCTCTCAAGAAATAAAATTTAACTTGATGATTGACCGTGAGAAAGCGAACACCTTGATTCGTACTTCGGCATATAAGTAGCAGAAAAACCACTCCATTATCATTTTTAAGCTGATTTGGCACTGGTTCAACTTACTTTTCAGTTTATTTCGGTTTATTCACCAACTAACTTAATTCATCAAATACAGTTTACTTACGGACAAGGTAAAATTTCTTTTCAAAGATTTTATCAAAGTTTTTAAACTTTCATTCAATTCAAGAAATACATACATTAAATATTTATCTACAGTCTGTTGCTTGAGTCGATTTTTTGTTGCTGTTGACTAAGAAAATACTAAAGCCAGTAATCCTAATTTAAGCTGTACTAGCTTATTTTGTAGTTGCGCTTGAATAGCTGTAAAAGTAAACTCTTCTTACAAATATTAAATAAACAGCTTTAAAGTTTATTAATGAATTATGCTTTATTTGATGTTGTAGCCAATACAAATATTTGAGCAGTTTTAGACAGAGTTTATGTAATACATAGTTATGATCATTCCGGATTTCAAAGCAGTTTCGAAATTTCAATAACTGCAACATGGACATGTGTAAAAATTATTATCGCATTATTTTAAAAGTTTTTTTTAACCTCAGGCACATTCTTCTCTACACAAACAATCCAATGTCAAGGATGACACAAGGCAAATGTATAAGCTGAGAATGAGTTTTCGCCCAATTCTTATCAAAACCATACCCCGGCGTGGCTGCAACAACTAAAATGATGCGCTGTTTTACCACACCTGGATGGATTTCGTGGGAAATTGATTTAGATTTAGGGAAGAAATGACAGGAGCAGAAGCTCATTTCTTTTATTATCTCACTTTTCTTTTTTTTCAATCCTTTATCGTCCTTAGTAAAGCTGACTTGCTTTCTTGTCCAGGATTTTTACATTCTTTTCCTTCCCCCACAATCATAGACTTGGTTGGGTTTGGTTTGGTTTGGATGTCTGGCTCGGCTTTTGTTCTGTAGTTTTGTTGTGTTGTGCAGAAGGGAAGTATTGGTGGGATTGGATTTTCCTCCGTATAATTTATCTTCCTTCTTCTGATTATACAAAAAAGTCAGATTCAATCCCCTAACATTGCTTGCCCTGAGTTGTGGTCTCATATCCAGGTATGACAACTGACAACTATCCAGCCAACCTAGGAAAACAATATCGATTTCATATCCGTGAATGTAAAAAACAAGTATAGAAGAGAAAGAGACAAGACAAAACCAACCTAAAACTTTCACTGATTTGGATTTAGATTTAGAATGAATGTGAATTTATTTTGGAGAAAGAAATGATATTTTCTCGTTATTATATTATTCCTACAAAAAAAATGCACAAGTCTGGATTGTTCTAGATTATTTTTTTTATTATGTTTATTGCGGTTTTTGGGACAACAAATGCTGTAAATACGCACACTAAAGTAAAACATTCGTTTTGGCGAAATGCAAAAACTTTCGACTTTGGCTTTTTATTGAAAAAATAAAAGAGTGGAATAAGAATGTCAACTGAAACCTTAATTGTCTTTTTTGTGTATTCTTATAGGTGGATATCCCATAAAGTTATGACAAGGTTATCAGTACTATTATCTCGACTAAGCATTTTCATTTTAGGACATTTTAATTCGTTCCTTTGTTTGTCGCAGACTTGAAATTAAAAGTGCAAAGTCTATGTTGTGCAATAGTATTTGTCACTCACTAACACCTTGAGGCATAATGTAAAACATGCACAATTATTCCGGAAACGACGACAAATGCATCCAGCCCATCTTTTTTCCATTTGTCCTTATGACATTCTAGAAATATACGAAATCATTCCAACATTAGTGAATAACATTATTGTGGACTGTTGAAAATGTAATTATATTAACAGGAAAAACTTTTTTTCATCCATACAACAAAAAATGTATCCACATAATTTTTGGTCGAGCAACCTGCTGCTGGACAAACATGCAAATTCTGCTTATCCCTTCCCTCCTTGTTTTTCTGTAGTCAACTGCACAACTCATAACAGAAAGGTTTCCACGCAGAGCTTTTGCTTCACTTTTGAATAGAATTTGCAATTTTGAAGCATTATATGATTGAGGTTGAAAGTTGCGGAGGATGGGTAGGCACAAAAGTGCTTTTTGCTCCTACTTTGTGTATCCTGAATACATTTTGAATGGCTTTGTTGCTTTGCTTTCCAAGTATAACTAGCTACCTGTATTTTCAGGTAGTGTAGTGGTTGTTGTGAAAGTGAAAGCAAGTTGAGCCCAGAGCTGCTGCTTTATTCTTCTCTCTGCTTTGGTTTACATTTACGAATGGATGACAAAAGGAAGTAAATTTTTAATGGAGCGAGTGAATAAAAACTCGGGAGTGGACTACTAAATAATTCCTGAGGTGCTCGCACAATTGAAATCATAGCAAGTCCAACCAACCAAGTCGAGGTTATGTATGTAGGTTCAATTTCCCTTTTGCCTTCAGGACTCAAAACTCAACTCTTCACCAAAATAAGCTGTGTTTGGTCTGGACTAGTTGGGTTGAAAGCATAGAATTGAGTGGAGCATTATATCAAACTCTGTGAAGCCGAATGGTACAAGTCATGCCATGTTTTTGTTGGCCAGGTAAGATGAATTTGTAGCTCAAAGTTCACATTTGTAGAATTCAAACTACTTTAATGATACACTGGTTTGTTTCTACTTGCATTAGTGGAACCGTCTGGATGGATTGTTGACTACCAACTCAAACTCTAGAATGTTACAGTTTGAATGTAGTTGGGGCAACTTTTATTTTAAATTTATCCATTTGTGTTGATCCCTGTTTGTTGAGTTGTGGCGAATTGAGCTTTGAATTGAATTGAGTGAAAGCAAGCCGTTTTCAATAAAATGTAATGTAATCCCTTATGGGTTTAGTCAGCAAATTCCATGCGAGACAATTCTTTCCTGTGTTGGTTGGAACATGTTTATTTAGCGTAACCGGTAAGAAATCTGGGCTTTCAATTCCAAATCCTGCTATTTTACTTTAC
>JAAXNX010001681.1:0-16667 GCA_036491905.1 Folsomia manolachei | reverse complement strand
GCATTTGAAATGAGAAATGAGTGAGGATTTGGGATAGTTCCAGTAAGAAATTTGAATGGAAACAGGAAACAAAATTGAACAAACCAACTTAGCCTTGGGTTAGGCATTAATATATTTTATAAAGAAAAATATTACATTTTATTTAGCCAAAACCGAAAAAACCGAATTTCTCAGATTTGTCGCAGTAAGAAACATAATCATATTTCATTACTTTAGAATTTGGAACTAGAGTAATTTTCCAAACTTCACTGCATGAATCCCAGCCAATATATTTTGATAACATTATCTCCTCATGAATAAGAAATGAAATTATAAAAGAGACAGGAAATGAATAAAGAGCTGACGGATGCTCATACCGCGTCACCATACTTTATATCCGGAGTAACCACAAAGATCAGTTTTTCAATTTACGTAAATCCACCCAACTCACCCAGCTCTGGCAGATTTCGGGGAAAATCCTAAAGTAAAGCACTCGAAGCTATCAAGTCAACGTGTGATAGACACCGTCAACTTGAATGTCAACGTCAGCCTGACACTGGATTACCCAGTTGACGGCCGGTGGCCCAAGTATACTTGAGTGAGAGTGCATGTTGCTTTCTCCCACATAAATACATTTTATGCTCTCCTCTTCAAAAGCTGAGCTGGGGAATAAAACACTTTAAAATATGGCCATTTATTTACATACAACACAAATCCCAGGTCTGCTTTTACTTTCACTTTCACTTTCACCGACACAAACCACTTAACCAGCCTGGCAACGTGAGACTCATGGGTAGTAAGCTAAATAAGCTGTGCTAAGCAACAGCAGGGGCTTCATTTTCATATTTACATCAACGTCAACCAAATAAAGAAAAGAGACACGGCAGTCGACTCCATTACCGTGACGGGCCGTAATGTCTTAAGAGAGAGAAAGCTATTGTATGCATGAGATGGAGGACGGCTTCCTAGAATTTTCTAAATTATTTGTATGTTATGACAGGAGATAAAATGAATTTCAATCAGAATCAGTTATGGGATTTCGAAAAAAATGAGTTGATGAGATTTGCAAGGAATGAAGTACTACTCAAGAACTACAGGAACACAATTCCAGGTATTGGAATTATCTGAAGCATACAATATGCTCTAGATGTGTTGTTCTATTTTTAAAATTTCAGCTTTTCCATTTCAGAACAGCAAACTAAATCAATTTCCAGAGACGAAATTCTATTAGGATAAGTCGAAGAAAGAAAAATCAGCTTTCCTCTCTACTTACGACATGCTTACAGCATTACATTAATAATCGGATTTACCAGTTTCCACTGTGTTTCTGCACCAAAATCTAGAGAATAGAAACAGTGATGGTGGTCCTTAAATTGGATATCGCCCAGGGACGTCTTATTCCTGTTTTAGACATCACATGATAACCCAACCTAGCACCATTACCGTCATCCTTTCTCCTCATAATAGTCTTCTAACAAAGGTGAGCTAAGTGAGGAATAACTTTCCAAAAGAAAATGTGAGAACAACCAGTGCATAAAGTGTAGCAGCAATAATTAGCACACTAATTTAATTTATATCATCTTCAGCTTCTCACATAAGTGTGGGGAATCAGGAGTTATATCATCGTTGTTGTCTTCCTTTTGAGCAAGCTTTTAAACTAAATTACATTAAATACGGGACATTAAACTTTGTCAAAACTTTCTCTTTCAACTCTGCAAAGTTTCGTAAATTTGTCATGGTTAACAATAACGGGATGAAGAACAACATGCATAAACAAGGTAATCATGTTATCCTCATATTGCCTCTTATTGGACGTAATGACTCGGGTGCATACACTGTACCGAAGGTAAAGTTTGGGCCTGAATCACAAATTACAATAAAGTATGAAGATAACTCCAGTTTGCACTGCTATATTAAAAGGCTAATAGAAGGAATAATTTCGCAGAAAATAATCATGACACTATAACATTCCTCTTTTAGGAAGATACCTTCGGAGTAATTCCGTATTTGCAACTAATTGCAGTCTATAATTCTACGGAAGTGGCAACTCTCAGTCACTTATCCCATTATCAAGCCATCCATCTGTTCTCATTTCCCTCATTTTAATAATGCATGAAGAATGAAAAGGGTTTTATAAAAAGTGAGCCGTCTGTCAGCAACCTTCCTCCTTTCCCCATTGTGATCATATTACTTACACATAACTCTTTCTTACCACTGTAAATCAACCGCAAAAAAGAAAAGAAAAACATGAATAAACCCCAACTTTGTATTTCTTAACCCATTTCCAGTTTCACAAAACTTGAGTCGTATTATATTTCATTATATTACAAAACATCCCGGACTACGAACAAGTTAGGAGTTGGAGAAACTCAAATGGACCGGAATTGAATTGGGAATCTGTCGGAGTTTTACGAAGTGTTCTACATCCCCATCACCAAGTCTTTGCTATTCTATGTGGAGTAACTCCATTGGAGTTGGCAGAAAAGAAAAAAGTTTGAGTTCCCGTACAAAACTTGTTCAGAATGAATCTTTGCTTAGACGCAAAATTCTCAGTCTCAGTTTCAACTTGAAGTCGTCGTTCCACCAGTTTGTTGGTGTTCTCTGCCTTGTCTGCACTTCAGAGGTTATTTTATTTTTATTAGTTGGTGGCTTGGTTGCTCCTAGATTTTTATTCTTTGGCATGATGCTAAACCTAAACTCAAACTCGGCTAAAACTCTACTTTAGCATAGGACTCCTATGATAGGAGCCAAACCAACAATAAAATCAAATCTGATTTATGTTGAAGTTGATGTTGATATACTTCTGGAGTGGGAGTGAAAGTGGGAGAAAGTTTGAAAATTGTCTGCTGTAATTGTACCATTGCTGTAGAGCAACTTTGCAAAGAGCACTATGCGGGGACATCCCACCCATTTATGAAGCAGGATGAAATGTGATGCTCCCAATTCGATACAATAGATAACTAGATGGATAAGTAGCAAGTTGGACGAGGCTTGAAGGAAGGAGAAAGTAAAATAGGAAGTAGAAAGCTGAATTTTGAAGTCTGACTTGATTTGTAAGCAGTCACTTGCTTTGTTTGGTCATTATGTCGAGCAAAGGGAAGCAAGTTCACTAGCAAACTTTTTTATGGCGACTTTCTCTTCCCAGCGAATTATCACTTTTTAAGGAGAAAGTCTGTACTCACTTAATTCTGAGCGTGGCTTTCCTAATAATTTCACAATCTTTATTGAGAATTTGTCTCATTATCCAGTGCTTTGTTAGGAGAGAAAGAAATGACCAAATTTATTTTATTTGCATTTCCAAATTTGATTTGATCATTTCAACTTTGTTTTATAGTAACTTTTCAAAAGTCGCCGGATAGTCGGGGTTTCCAAAAAAGGAAAAATGAAAAAAAGTTTGTGTAAGTGTACAAGAAAAAAGAGTGATGGTAGTAGTTGAAGCATATCTATAGTTATAGGAGTATCTCGGATAAGTCTCTTATCAGAAAAATCCTGCCTCCTGCTCCTGATTCTGTTACTTCACATCGAATTTATGAACAAGTCTCGAATGGGTTACCCATTAACTGATCCGAACTGAACGAAGGAACCCCTCAACTCCACTTAGCTGACTTTTCTGTTCTCTTCTCAATATCCATCTACATCTCCAGTCTCACTTCGCTAACAGACATAGACGCCCATCACCGTATCAAAGTTCAGAGGTCAACTTATCCTGAGAAAAGTCTAGAGAGCATTATATCCGACTGGTTGGTGTGGAATAGGTCAGAGAACAGGGCTGAGAAGAAGAGTCCGAGAGAGAAAGTTTGTCCTTTCTCTGCTTTGCTACCAACATTATTTTCGCAAAAGAGATTAAATGTCATCTAACTTGATTAGGAGGTGATTTGTCCCTTTCCCACAGGGCTAAACAATGGAATTTCGCGACTTCAACCCAATTCCAGTGACTATTATGTAAGGTATTTTGCCAGGAGGGTTGCTTCCAAAAGGACATGTGAATGGCGTATTTGTTACTTTGTTTTTTCAACATTTAATTCAATTCGGTGACAATTTACGAAAAATTGTTGAATATTTCAGCTTTCTTATTATTACCAGTAGTTACAACCGTGCAGTACGTAGGCAAGCGAATTTTTGGAAATATTTCGTATTTCGCAAATAGGTGTAAGACAAGATTGTTGCAGGCTCAACAAACATGCATTATAAATTTCACATTGGCAAACTTGCTAAGTTCCCATGCAATTAGGGTAAACACCCTTCAAAACAGTTTCCTAAAATTATGGGCATGACACATTTCCATAAAGTGTCTAAGAGATAAAATTTGTTTTTCGCGAAATATTTTATATTCTGTTTAAGATAAACTGGTTACTGTTTTCTCCATTTATGAGAATAATTACATTAAAACATTGCAAAGGTGTGGGGAACGGCCAAAATGTTATCAAATTGTTCTGCCCGTAAGCTTTATATTGGCATTTTGCACAACAGTCCTAAATAAATTTTAAATACTTTGCAAACCATAAAATTACATCCATTCCCAATGACATATAAGTCTGCCAAAGCGTGTTTTGCCACACCGTTCCAGCATCTTATTTACTCCTCGACAAAGGATATTAAGAACAAAGAGACTCCTTTAGCCCAATTTTTTTCGTTATTTCCCCCATGTTGAGATGAATCCAATAAATTTTTCATTTCAACATCCTGAACGTTTATCTGGTTGAATGAAATTTGAGCCGAATTCTCCCCTAATTTTCGCTCCTACCCGTTTCCACCTTTGAAGAAGAAAGGAACTAAAAGTTTGAGAAGGATAAGCTGAGCTAGCAAAGTAACTTGAAGTTGAAACAAAAGATAGAAAACTGTACGGGATCCTTCTTTTTACAAGAATTTCCCGATCAATTTGGAACTTCATACACATCCACGTATAAAATACAGCTTCGGGATCTGCAGCAAGTTGCACTTGGCTAAGGTAAATTTGAGCAGTTTTACATTTAACAAGGTCAAATTTTACTTCTTGCTTTCTCATCTACAACCAAAGAGAAATTTCTTTTCACTGTTGCTCCTGATTAGAAGCAAGAATTCCTCTAATCTCACAGCCCCACCAACACCGTCACTTGTTCATTTATCACTCTTCCCTCGTTGTTTCCCACCTGCCCCAAACTTTCTCTTGCAATTTGCAATTCTAAACATTTAGATTATTCCAAAGCTCCGTGAAGGCATTCGGGTGTGTAATGACAAATGAATATGAATGGGCCCCGGGTCAGAGGAACATCCGGAATGGCTGTGCACTGGAAACAATGCTGTTCCTCCAATTAACATTGTTATGAAGAATTAATTTTTAAATCTGTAGTGAAACTTGGCTAGTTGAATTCCACAATCAAATTATTTTTCGATCACAACTTTCACCTAATTCCCATTCCACACTAAATCCTTATATTTATGTAATTTCTCTAGAAAACTCATCAAAATATTGTCTTGTCTGCCTTCCAAGTCTTTCATACTTTGTTGAAGATTAATGGGGTTTGGGCATCTAAATGAACCCAGATAAACTGGTTTATTCATGGATGAGAAATTTGATAGGAAAAGATGAATATGCTTTCCCTCTCCCACGCAGAAAGGAGCTGGAGGCTTAATTTATTAATCGGATTGGAACAATGTAAAATAAAAGGATCTCCCAGTGATTAGACATATTTTCTCATAAATTCCAAATTCATTCCATTCATAATTTCGGCTATTGTGCTAAAGATTTATTACTATCCTTCCATTTTGGATGAATGGTTGTCGAATTTTTTAGTAGATTGCTTCCGTCATTTCATTAGATTTCTATTGGAAATCGGATAATATTTTGTGTAGCATAAGGAAATAGAAATATTTCTTCCTTCCCTAAAGCATCAGAAACATAATCCTGACATGGAGAAAGAAACGGGAGGAATTTTGCAAAGAAAACAAGAGAAACAGGACTCATTTGTCATTCTTTTGTTTCCTTTATTTGCCATCCATTCACACTTTTTGATCACCCACTAACTCATCTTCTCCTCGATAACCAGGACAAATGGATACAAAATTATTTTCCATTATCTAAAAACTCTTGCGCAATATTTTACATGGAACAGCTCCAACTATTACTAAAGACTAGAAATTTGTAATCCATCCTGTTTTTAGTTTGCTCTAAATAAATTAACTAAAGAGTCTCAATTTCCAGTAAGGAAATTACATAAAATAGCCTGCAGCACAAAACTGAAAACAAAGCTGAGGATTACTTGGTAACCAATTTAAGGTAAACGGTTAAAGTTACCTCGTTCACAAGAATAGTTGTTTTAATATCAAGCCTGTTTGCTGAAAAAGTATTAAACATTTAGAACTTAAACCAATCCCTATTCCGTATTCTGTTAGTTTTGTACATAGGTAGATTTTAATTTCGATTTAGTCAAGCGATACAGAAAACCATTACTTGGATCACATCCCATCAAGTAAAAGGTGAAAGTTCAGAAATTTAATGCGGTCAGGTAATCCGGGGAGTGGAAGTGTTTGAGAAAGGTATAAAAAAAAGTGGTGGGGAAAACAGCACTTTAACTAAAAGACTATGATTTGAGCTATTCATTCTTGTTGATAAATAGTTAGTGAAGGGAGCTTAGCATGAGTGAGTAAGTAGAACAGGGAAATTGCGAACCTCACGCATGCACTCAGTCACTAACTGACCAAGGCTTGGCTAAGACATGTCAGGATATTCTTAAATAGTAGAGGCAATAATGGGCACTGCATGACAAGACAGCGATTTTTTGCAAGTAATTCAATAAATTCTGTCAGATGAATACTTTCGGACTGAACAAGCACGAAATTGATCAAACAACTCGGTCCAGTGTAATTCCTTGCTTGGCTAAACCAAACCAAAGCAAAGGTACAAGAAGCAAATGTCATGCCGTTTGAAATACCTGTAATTCAATTCTATTTACAATGACTACGCAGCCGTTTTCACACAAGGAAACGTAAATACTGGAAGTTTGATCGTTTCTTGGTATCTTTTGACCTTTCAAATAAAAAGGAAAAAAACTATTCCAAGGCGTTGTATTTATAAATATAAACCCAAAGAAACACTCATAAACAACATTTAGGTATTTAAGAGTGCTTATCTCCGAAAGATACTTAGTTGGAGTGCTTTCCTTAATTTGACTTTTAGTCCTGTAATTCCTTCCGTATATATTTTGCATTCCAAGAGAATGACATAAATAAGGCATGTTCAAAAATGAATTCAAATTTTCATTTTAGTAGCACACACCAAACGAGACAGAATCGTATAATTTAATAACTTTCACCAGTGGCCTACCTACACCTTTCCTATCCATATACACATACATTTGTAGAAAACCAATGCATGCAATTCTGACTCCTAGAACTACTCGTCCAGCCACGAGCCAGGAGATGAATGAACATGTGGTTAGAGATTGGTTGGTGATTTGGTTTTGTAACTTGGAGAAAGTTGGAGAGGTGAGTAGAGTGACTGGTTGGAAGAGAAAATCTAAAGTGTATGGAAGCAGAATTGAATAATTTCCGGTACTCCTTGGTTTTCCTCGTTCTACTCTCTCCTCATTCCATCACTTTGTGTTTTTCTCTACTTTCACCACACCTCATCCAACAACCCACTCAGCTATCTGTGGGTCTCTAGTATTCATCCAACATCACATCACGCAGGGTTATGTAACATCTGTCTCCCGTCCTTTCCCAATCCTGGCAGAATTCTGGTCTCTTAGTCGGATGGTGAATTTAGATTTGTCCCACCGATAGGGCCGTCACAAGGGGAGATCTTTTTCAAATAATTTTAATGCCGGAGAAGATGACGCGATTTCATAAAAAAGTCTGGAAAACATGGTAGTAAAATTCCAGTAGGAACACGTCATCAAAAAAAAGTTGTGGGTGAACTTGGAACTTTTATTACTGAGAATATCGCATGTTCTTTCTTATCCCAGGATCAAGGCGTGATTCTCAATTTCCAGAGTTCAACCAAACCCATCCAATTCTGATAGGATCGAGAGACTTCCCCTCAAAAGTATTCTGCCAGAATGGAAATATAGTACCAACATTAAGTTGAGATGTTTAGTAGAGGAAATTAAAGTAAAAGCAGGAGTGAATTGCTACACAAAATGGGGTGAACTTATTTCATCATGTATTTTGGAATGGTTCATTAACTCCGATATGGACCTGACTACTTCTTGATATGTGGTCTAATTGAAGTAGTTTTTTTACCTGGTGCAATACATCAATGTATTAATATATCAATATCAGGAGAATCTCAAGTATTACACAGTTCTAGAAAAGGAGAGGTTTGATCGAGTAAATATTTGCTCTCTGACCAGTTTTGGACAAGCTGCCCTTGACAAGTGTAAATACATGGCACACATGCCACCAGTGGTGAAAGTAGTACACCTCATGTGTTACACGCTTCCAGGAACTGATGTATTAATTAAGTGCACTTCATTTTCCGTTGCTAAATCCACCAGAGAAGGAATCCAATCAAGAAAATCTTGTTCCTAGGACTAAGCTGTCCTTGGGCTTCTGTCATTGATGAGTGAAATATCCGGAGTGCAGTAATTCCAACCAGCTCGAGCTTTTACTTTGATAAGCGGAATAGGAGTGCAATTTCTCCACTTCGGTTAATTAATGGTTCTTTATTAAGCTTATCCCTTTAGCTTTGCCATTTCGTGATTGCTTTGGTAGCTTTATTTCCAAAGATTTTAGTACACCTTCCACTTCAGTAATAAGGTTTTTTCGACCAGAATTATGAAAAAATCACTTTTGACTGGACAATAGTTCATAATTTTTCCATGCAGAAAAAAGGCGATTAATTTCTCTAATATTTCACCAAGATTCCTCTGTCCGTAGGAGACATTACATGTTAAAAAATGTTTTCTCTACATGCATAATTCTCGCCATTCAAACAACTCCAGCTCACATGAAGCCCAATAAGATGCAGCTGTTGCAACAGGACGTAAAATTTCTATTAAATCAACTCCCACTGAAATCCGTCAATGGCCCTACCAAACTTTCTATTGTAACATAAAACTTTCAAAGCCCATTAAGTCTCGTGATAGCAGTTGTTTAATTTAATTGTGAACATTACACACAAACCTGTCCGGCTGAAAGGAGTCGTCTTCTTCCATGGGACCAACTTTATTTCCAGACAAACCACACATAAACGATGAAGAAGCTGTACTTTTCCCTGATACGCATTTTCTATCATTGCTCAATTTCCTTTGGGATTTCTCTTGCTCGGTGCGTTAAAATGATGACTTAAAGAAATGTAGGTGACAATTAAAACAAAAGTAAGCACTTTTTTCTGAATTAAGTTAGATCTGAATTGCTTTATGAGCATTTCTCAAACTTTCTCTTTCCATACTTTCTTTGTTTTCTAATCATCTTTGAATCCAGACACGACCAAGAAATGATTTGCTACTCCGTCCAGCATAATTTCAACCAACGACAAAGTTCAGTTGAGCAGAGGTAAATGTAATTGTGCAAATGCATCGGCTCACACCCCATCGATCCAAACTAGGTCCTTTTCTATCGACATTGAAAAGGAACAATGAAGTGGGTCGGAAGATTGGCTGATTGGATGCTATTCCATAGGATTCTATATTGCCCTGTAAATATCTTTGGTGGATATTCTTCTTCTCTTATAACTGCCAAGCCAGATGTCTCCAGCTCAACGTGATTCCGAAATATTTTCCAGTGAAAGCAAGTTCCCAACAAGATCCACATTCATTGTACCCACCACCACCATTATCCAGGATTCATTCCCCTATCTAGCATCTCGCCATGAATATTTGAACACGGCAGACGCAGACGTTACTTGGACCTTCACTTCAGCCCAAGGTGTTTTCGTTCACATAGGATTCTTACCTCAATATTTTTATCAGACCCCATTCCAAAGTCGAGGGTGCAAAATTCAAAAATTTCTCATATACATCCCGAAACCATGCCATACCACAAACATGTCGAGTACAAAGGTTCAGGAATAGTTTCTTGCCAATTCCCCAATCTGCTGTGAAAGTGAAGGGACAATTTTCCATTCTGCATGCCTCCCTGAACACAATAGTTAGCGTGGTATGGTTGGTCGGGGAATGTGGGGCTTGAATGGATGAGCTGAAATGGGAGGATGAATGGCTTCAGAAAATATAATAAATACTTTAACAAGCCTACCTAAGCTAAGCTTAACCAGGAAATAATCTAAACCCAAACCAAACAGGTTTAGGGAAAATATGCAGGAAACACTTTTCATCAATAAATCAACCTTTTTCAACGCTCTAATTGAAACTAAGCACATGGTTCATTATTAATACGCATACTTTCTCCACGTAGTGGGCACTAGTGGGTAAGTAAGTAGTTGACTACACAGTGTACACAGACATCTACATAGATAGCTTAGTCAGATAAGTATATTATCAATTCTCACAAAAACAATGGTAGTTGACTGTTGATGATAAGAAGGTAAGAAAAAAATAGGGAGAAAAACCAGCAAAATAGAGACTGGTATGGAAATGGATCCCACACTTTACTTCCGGATGAGACAACGGAATTAGAAGCGACATCCGTCTACCGCACCTACCTTTCTTGCCAGTTTCTTGGAGGTCGTGAATAAATCATTGTCATCTCAACTTCAACCTCATCCTCGTCTTGCTTTGGGGATAAAATGGAAGGTTTTCCGACTTTTGTGGACTCTGGGCAATGCTGTTGCTTTGTCAAATGTCCTGATCAAGCCTGGACACGCGGATATGAGGAAAGCAGTGAATCGAATAAAACCAAATAAAAAGTCATGACTACAAGTTTCATCTTCATAACTTTTTTCCAGGATAAAAAAACAGATCCGAGTTGAGAAGCACAACATAATTTGTGACGCAGTACCAAACGTCTTCAGAGAGCATATTTATGTGTGTCACATAAATAATTTGGAAAGAATAAGCAACTAATTAGAACAAATTTCCAAGTTCCAAAACACAATTTCCAAATGAGTTTGATAGTCACCCAAGTATTATTCTGGTACAACCCGACCATTGTAAAATCACATAGCAATTCTCTTCAGACAAAGGCTGGAAAATGACCTTTCCACACTTTCTAAGAAAGAGAAAAGTACCGTGCAAATCACCCCGATCTAATTTTCTTGTATTGAAGCTCTTATCGTGAGATAGTTATTGCTCCAGCCACATTACTTTATTGAACATCTCAACGTTTTGGACTGCTTATCCCGCAGTTTTCTTTTCCTTTCCCTTCTTATCCTCCCAGGTCAAGAGGGAAGAACAAGGGTGAAGTAATTTTGTTTATTTTATTTTTATTTCACATATCGCCAAAGTAGGACACGTGGGAGAGGTAAAGTGAAAGCACTCCTGGTTCAGACCTTTCCTGGGTTCTGATCCCATTACAACTCCACCCTTGAATATTACCTACTAAATAACAAAACCGGTGCTTATGGAAGGTAGGTAAAGTGACTTAACTGAAGACTACTCAGACCCAAGGGATCAACACTCTGCCGGGTAAAAATTCTCAAAAACTCCTACCAATACCAAAAAAAGTATCTAAATTGTGGTAAGTAAGACACCCCAACCCGTTGGTGATGACAAACCAGCTCTGTACCAAAATTGTCTCAGTTTTTCCTGATGTTTGTCGTGCAGCCTATGTTTAGTAGCTTAGCTAGAAAAGTACTTTATAAAATTAGTGAAAATAAGACACCATCCAAGAGAGAAAGCATCTCTGCCATGCCTTGTTTCGAGTCACCGGTGTCCTTTATTCAGCACATAAACTAAATTTGGACGAAACAAAATATAAAAAATTGGGGAAAGTTTTGACACCATTGAGACGTATGAGCTGGACGGGTGGGGTGTTGTATTTATGAGTCAGAGTCAGGCTTAAATGTCAAATTCACCCTACTCCCCACTATGCCATTCTTTAAAAAAATTTCACTCTTACAAAGATATGATATCTTAGATATCTTGTACAGACACAGATAATAACCCAACCAGCCACCGTGTCCTCTTCTTCATCATCATCATCCAGAGAAACTTTTGTCATTCATTCATAAACTTTTGTCCCTTCTGCTCATGATTTGGTGTCTACCGTATAAAAAAGAATACAGAAAAGAATACGGTCGGTTGTTGTAAGAGATTATTTTTTGCTTTCTCCTTTCTCTTTTCCAAACTTTCTCTGGCAAGAATACTTTTCCAGATACAAGGGTTTGGGATAAGATTTGCATATTACTTTTGCTAGATGGATATGCAAGAATATTTACAACCTATATTTCTAAGAGTGTTCCATTGCCTTTCTCTTCGCTTGTGCTGTAATAGCCAGAAGATTGATTACTATGCCTAGCCATGTATTGCTGGATATGGGCACAATTAAGTCCTAGTGAGAAAAGAGTTTGGAAACTGGACAAGTTATTACGAGAAAATTCAGCCATTCTTTACACACCTACTAAACTGTTTCTTACCCAAAATTCTACGCTACTCAATTTACACCCAAATGCTCCACATACCTTGTAGATGAGTTGATGCGAGATATAAATGGAAGGAACTCCACCACTCCCACCCCCCGGTTTCCCAATGACCCCATGATTCGACACCGCCAAAAAGGAGACAAAACTAAGCAGAGCAAAGTACAGTGAGAACACGAATACACCAAAAATCACAGTTTTCCTCCAAACATGACGACCATGACCATGATGAGGAACATGATAGTGAGCCCCTCCCCCACCACAGCAGCAACAACAGTACAATCTCCTCGGAGAAAAAAGTTTGGTCATCGCAGCCCCCGGGATGCGACGAAGCAGTGGGAGTCACCGGCTCCGAGGTGGTCTTCTTTCGACCCGATCCCAATTCTGCTCCGAACTCTGATGGCGATGGTAATGTCGACAATTTCTATCCAACCCGTCGCCAGTCCCCTTATTTTGATGGATTGAGTGAAAGTTGAGTCTCAAATTAAATGGGAGGACGCCACAAGAATCACCCTTTTCTCCCGTGGCCACATTCGGGGAAATATGATAGTAGTAAGTGTTTTCGGAGTTGCTCTTACTTTTCATGCCGAAATAAGAGGCTGCTGAGACTGGTCAAAGTTAAAACTGTTTTCAATAAGCCGGAGACGAAACCACTTTAGGAAGATGCCTTGGTTTGTTTGGTGTCGTCTCAAGTGTGGTGTGAAGTGGAGTGAAGGATACTTTCTCCGGCTATTCTCTCCTGAATGCCTGACTGACTGTGAAACTACTTGGCTTCAATGAGGGGGAAGGAGGATGGAAAATGACGTGTCTGTTTTCTTCCGAGATGATGTCTGGATGACAGTAATGGTGGATGATGAGAGTTGCTCCAATTTCGGGGCCCACTAGTTGGCAATATATTTTTGATAGTGGCTCACGTCACTTTGTTACAACTGGAACGGTTTGTTACTTGAGTGGTTAGCCATCCCTTAAACTTACTTTCTCTGGCGTGCATTACTTATGTGGTGTGGTTGATTTCTTCTCCAGTCAGGCAGGAATAGGTTACAGTTACCGGTCGCCGTCTCAGATTACATGGGCCAAAAAGAAATTGGGGTCTAAGTGTGTTGTCGTTGTTCTCTGCTCCCACAGGATTACTTTACTCAACCATTATTTGTTTGGTGCTGAACTGAATCCGACCTCTGTCTCTGGCTGTTGCTGCCATCAATACTGGACTGGAATTGTATCCAAGATGCTCCTGTCCAAAGTCGGAATTGTTGCTTTTTAGTGCCCGAATCCCACAACTTTCACTGAGACCCAGGTCATACTTTTGTTGAAATACCAAGGTGCTTATTAAGCTGAGCTCTGAAATGTATTATGATCTCATTTAAAATGAGACCATATCCGTTGATTGTGCGATGAGTCCCATTCTAGCACTACACTCTATAGCTTAGTTTATGGAAATAGGATCCAGTAAATTACTTTGTTCCCTTGGAAAAAGATATAACGTATCCCATAATGAACCAAGATTGATGTTCAGTAGGTCAATTAGATTTCTGTAATTGAGCCAGACAACAGAAAATATCTATACCACGAGTGAAAATAACAAGGTTGGTGAAAGTTTGAGTGTATTTTAGTAACAGGATGAAAGGTTTCCTATTGTTCAGAGTTGGTTGGTGGTTAGTTAGTTGATTAGCTGTTCTCTCGAGTGTATGGGGATTGGAGAAATATTATTTCCTCCAAGTCAGAGAACAAAGGACGAGGAACTAAGTGGAGGAAAGTAAGGATAGAAAGAATGAACCAACGAAGGAACAAGTTTATGAAAAGAGGACTCGTTCTGGGGCTGACTTGTTGGTGTTCTGGACTCGACTGAAGTTGGGATGAAGAAGCGCACGGAGAAAGTAAAGTAATAGAACTGGAGATGATCACAGTACTGAAATAGTTGGAAAGAGAGCCTGCGTGGATCTAACCAACTTTCACCAAAACCCAATTGCCAATCTCTTAGTAAAGAGATTCAGCATAAAAGTAGTTTACATTTGGTTGGGAACGAGGAAAAATCCCTTCAGGCACTCTGTACTTTGTTCCTTCTTTATTGCGAAGTGAGAACAAACCACGGACTTTGAGAAGATGACTCTAAAATGGTCTTGTGATATTTGTTTACGAAAATGGTGTCCGTCTGAACAATATGTTTCCTTAATAGCGATTTCAGTGCATGGACGGGTCGAATTTGAGCGAGATTCTTCAGACATTTTGTATGTTTGTGACCCTAGTGCATCAAAGCATTCATAAAGTTTCCAATTTACACGATTTAAGTATCTCGATCAAAAGAAAAGAAATTTTTAGGTCGCAGAGGAGTAGGATTTGACGATTGAATGCAAAACAACTGAAGTTGCAATAATTTCGTAAAAAATCGAATATTACGTCGTTTAAAATCCAGAATGTGTGCAGTAAAACAAAACGCGTGCAAATGAACTTTCGGGACTTATTCGCAATTTCAGCATACATTATTCAGAGTTATTGAAGAAAAGAAGAATGACAGTAAGATATAATTCCGTGTTAATCGGTCATCCAGGGTCACCAATGTATTCAGAAAAAATTCTAAATAACACCCATTCCTTTTTCCTGGGTCTAGTCTTTTAGTCTAAGACTCCAAGAAGTTCATAATACTAGTAAGACGGATACTTGTTCAACAAAATTTATGTTTCTTTTCGTATTATCACACACTGTAAGTTGAACAAATAAGTAGCACTCTGAATACAATCAACGAATAATGTAATAATAGAGCACAGTGAATTACGTAATGTTGATATGGAATGTATGGGAGCTTAAAGAACCAAAAAACAAAATCTACAAAAATAAGTAGTTCATGACAGGCACCTTTCAGCCACTTACGGGATGGGATCACTTGATTTATTTGTCCATCCAGAACTATTGAATGCCATAATACTAAATTTTTACTATGTATATACTTACGATCAATGTGCTGTACGGGAACATAATAGAAAATAGTCATGTTATACACCTAAATGACCGTAATTTCATGCTGATTAAGAAACTACAACCAAACAATTAGTTTCCTTATCACGTTTATTCGGAAAATAAAAAAAACTGGCAAAAATTTTGTAATTTTGAAATTGGCAGGAATTCGTAATTTTTTAATTTTAAAATTTAAATTATAGGATAGGATAGGAGTTTATTGCATTTATGGCCAGTAGCCTTTGCACACATAATTTACAAATTATACATTAATTTTAACGAATTTCGTAACGATAAAATGAAAAATTAATTAATGAACTTATAAAAAATCATTACATACATCTATCATTTTTGCCACAATAAAAATTTTTCATCACTTTTCTCAAACAATGTTACAAATTTCTGTCTCGGGAGTGGCACTAGCATTGGAATTATTTTCAGATTGAGGTAACAATGGGACAATTAACATATTTCTTTCTGCCATTATAGGTATACATTCAAACACAAAGTGCTGAACTGATGTCAAATTTTTAGGACAACATAAAACACACCTAGAATTCAGTTTAATGTAATGGTAACCTAATTTCACAAAATTTTAAAATTTAAATTATAAATAAATAAAATAAAATATTATAAATAATATAAAATTTTCGAATTTTTGTGACAATTGTTTGTCGTAAAAACCACAAAATTTAAAATAAGTAATACAAGTAGTTTGATGCAAAATTTTTGATTGCCAAAATAAAATGCATTTGAATTGTCTAGAACATCAAAATGTCAACCAGAAAAATTTAATCACGGCCAAAGGCAGCAATATGATAAAGAATTAACTAATAATCTGCGTTGTTCTTTAGAGCTTTCCGCTCTGAAAAATAAAACGGCTTGTTAGTGTGCTGGAGTTTTAAAGCAATTATCAAGCTTAGTTCTTCAGTTGCCTTGCTTTTGACGGATTTAACTTACTTTTATTCCTTTGGGAATCCTGCCACATTTTGATAATGATGAGCACCAGGATAACCCCGATAACGCCAAATAAAGTCCAAATTAATTGCACAGCTCACTCAAGGTTATTTTTATTATTATTTTTATTTTTTATAAAGTATTATAGACATTTGTCTTATTGTTTGAATCGTATTAGTAAAATTAAAAAATCTCTTTTGTGTAGAAAAACAATGTCTGAAATAATTATAAAAAAAATTATTTTTAACAAATATTATATTATAAAAATTTATTTTATTAAATTTAAATGTTTCATTGTTCAATTTTCACAATTTTCTTGAGTTCCAGT
>JAAXNX010001680.1:0-16675 GCA_036491905.1 Folsomia manolachei | reverse complement strand
TGATATTACTTAATCAGTCTTATATTTTGCGTAAGATGTATGATTTCAGGTTGAAATGTTCTTGATAACTGAACGTTTTTTAAACTACGATCCAAGTTATATAAATTAAACGAGGAGAGGATGTCTATATTTGAAGGACAGGACGGTAATCTGCTAATGTTAATGTACCGTAGCTGGAATCCAGCGACGTTATTACGCCAAATGACGAATCATACTTGCTTTACTTTTATGTTAGCTGGTGAGTTTTTTGTGCCGAGCTTGATTTTGGATTGCGTAAGCGCAGTATTCAATGTGATAATGTTCAGACAGTTGTATAACGTGTGTGATGACGTCATCCTGTCTGTCCTTTTGCCAAACTTTCCATTGCATTACATTGCATTAAAGGTTTAAAGTCCATGCCCCAATAATTTGCAGGAAAGATTCATGATAAGATTGACAAAAGATTTGTTCTTCTTGGAAGTGAAAAAAACTGCCGTGCAAACAGATTATTGATTGCATTTCTATTTTCTATGAATGAAAGTGATTAATACGGATATATCAACAAGAAATCGAAAACCAATTCATTACTGAATTTCATGAACATTTTCAGATGTCTTATCTTGTAAATGTACCAATCCTGGTGTCTGAATTCTATTGTAACAGAAATCCAGGGCATAAGGACCGGACCAACCCCAACAACCAGTTACTTTTCGAGACCTCTAGCACCAAATAAATATGAAAATATTCTAATCGGTGACTCTGGGCTCGCCCAATTTGTTTTATATTTATGAAAGAATGTTTGACAGTGAAAAATTCTGATGAAATTCTAAATATGTCCGTGCGCCGCTCCACACATTGATTAAAATGGAAAGAAGCATTTGAATTGTCGCCATCTTGATGCAGATCCAGAAATTGTGGTCAATGTTCAAACTATAAATGACCACTTCGAACGACGACCTGTCCTTAATGGACTCCCAACACAGTACGGATTCCCTAATTCTGACAAGCTCGGCGACTGGCGAAATAAATGCAAATCCTCGACAAATCGTCTAACAATCGCTTATGCACTCATTGTAATAGTGTCACTGACATGCCCTACGACTGACGATAAGATAAGGTCCCTCGACCCCGAACAATTCCCATTCATTTTCCTACCACACCCGTCCCTTCCGCCCAAAAAATTCTACAGTAAACCCCCACAAAACACACCCAAGGGTGACCCAACCCCTCTTCTATTAAATAACTCTTACTCTTATCAAAACCTCTCCCATAAAACCAATTCCTTTCCTCCTCCCATTTATCTCAAAAACCAGACAAAAACGTAAGTTTCTTACCTGCTGCTCGAGACCGGCTCCATTGTGTGCATAACTCATAGTTTGGTAATCAGATATTTTGAAAATTGTTTGAAATTTCTTTCAAAATTGTGCACAATTGGGAGTTTAAGTTTAAAGTGTACTTTATTACAAAAATGTCGGAGGAAGAAAGAGCGATTCGAGTGAGAAATGGTAGAACGAATCAGCCGACGGCATGCATGGAGCACAAATGGGTCGATCACAAAAATCTGTATAAAAATCTGTCAAAATTTTTTGAAATTTTTTGAAATTTTTTAGTTGAACAATATTTACGTGAAATTAGGGTAAGTGTTAGTTTCTCTAATTTTGAGGGATACTAATAAGTTGGGAAGGTTGACAGACTGGGTTATGAATAGACCTTGATGGCCTCAAAATCGAGTCATCAACCTTATTCGGCACCGAGCTAAAATTTCGGCTTCTAAAAAATGTATGATTTTTATGAGGGAGTAATTTAGCGTGCAAAATTATAAAGTGGGTAATTAAATAATTAAAATCCAAATTGGATGGCATTTAAAGATGATGGTTAGAAAAGTACAGTTGCTCAGAAAAGACTAATATCCAACGCTGTGAATTTAGTAATTTTTAAATGGATGCAATGCATTAATAACTTATCTATATGCTTTTGATTGATAAGCTATAATTGCTGTGGAATAAACAAATGCTTGAAAGGATGAAGCAAGTAAACCACAATAAAGTAACTTTAAGAAATAAGTCATCGTTTCAAACATTTGTCGGACTTTTGAAGTACCTTAAAATACAGTCACAAATGCATGTAAAAGATTTTTTAATTTCTTTATTGAGAAAAGGATCTGAACAACATTTTAAACGACAACAGCAGGTTTGACGACTTTCTTCAATTGCGCCGCAATCCTGTCCAAATCTCTGCGACCTTGGGATGTAAGTCGTCGTCCGGCACCATCCGGAACTTTCTCAACTAACTTAATACCCTCCAAGGCTTGAAGAGCCTTTCGTGCAACGGATCCTGATCCACGGCAAAAGTGGCTTGGAGCTGAACCGTTTCGCTTTCTCACTGTAATTAAGAAACAGTTTTATTCAAAAAGCATTAGAATGGGGTCACATTTTGTCTTAAATAAATTCTTACATCCGAAAATCTTAGTGACCGTATTGGTACCGATGGGGGATCGGATGTACATGTGTCTGGCAATTGCAGAACACCTAATGTAAAACCAGTCCTCATCATACGGAGCCAATTCCTTAGCCTTAGATGTCTTTACTAAGTCGACCCACTCAGGGACCTTCAACTTTCCTGACCTATATTACAAGAAAATATAGAAACATTTTGTTAATTTCAAAACAGTACATTACAATACTTTAAAAGTGAAAGGATCAGCAAAGATAAAAGAAAATACGAGATTGACAGACTCACTTTTTCAGGAATTGTGCGAACGCCTTAACAAATTTGTGTTGATCCACGTCCTTCACAGAAGACGGAAACTTAAACTGGGTCGCCGCCATCGTGTTCCTGTTAAAGAAATGGACAAATACTAAATTAACACAAAATATATCTTCCCAATTGCAATATTTGAGTTACAATACAAGATCGAAACCAAAATATTGAGTACAAACTATTCATGGCTTTCTCATACTTAATCCTGACATTAGTACCTTATATGGGATGGGATTGACAGACTCACTTTTTCAGGAATTGTGCGAACGCCTTAACAAATTTGTGTTGATCCACGTCCTTCACAGAGGACGGGAACTTGAACTGGGTCGCCGCCATCGTGTTCCTGTTAAAGAAAAGGACAAATACTAAATTAACACAAAATATCCCAATTGCAATATTTGAGTTACAATACAAGATCGAAACCAAAATATTGAGTACAAACTATTCATGGCTTTCTCATACTTAATCCTGACATTAGTACCTTATCTTAAAATTCGAAACATTTCACTTTCATTTCATATTCTATCATTTGAGCAAACTAAAATGTACCAATCCCGGTGTCTGAATTCTATTGTAACAGAAATCCAGGGCATAAGGACAGGACCAACCCCAACAACCAATTACTTTTCGAGACCTCTAGCACCAAATAGATCAAAATATTCTAATCGGTGACTCTAGGCTCGCCAATTTATTCAATCAATCTAAAAAATCTTTCTAAAAATATTTTCTTGGACAGTTCACCTTGGACCGGCAATTCTATCACAATCAATCCAATCTAATCCTTCCCAAACAATGACACAAGTTACGGGATCAATTCTACCCCAAAAATTTGAAGGACACTCAAAATTTGGAAAAAACACTTACCAAAAATTTGTTCCAGGAATGGGAAGAAATTTCTTTTCAAAAACGAGGAAGAAGAGAAACGAGGCTACAATCTATACGCGAGGAAGATTTTAAAACTGGAGGCAGCCCATCCGCCAATAATTCACTCTTCTGCCAAAAGGTGGTGGTGCTGGGTACTTGGCAATATGTGGGTTTGCTACTGAAATGAGATTGACTTGGGTGAATGGGTTTGCTGAGACAAAAAGAAAGTGTTTTTTTGTACTTTCACTATTGAACTTGGTATTTATTCGGATGATACGAATTTCGGGTGAGGTGAAAACCGGGTAAAATACATTTTTGGTGGAGAACTCAAGTTTTTTTGGAAAACTTTCAGGAAGGATATTTACGAGCATGTCATTCTTAGAATGAGATTTTGTATCTTTATCACTTTCATGGTTAATATGTGATATTTGATTGTGGCAAGGATATATAGGTTGCATTAATGGTTGATTTCATTACTATTACTACTTGAGAATACTATTGAGACTGGCAATGAAGAATGAAGTAGAGTATTCTTGTATTTTTTTTAGTTCGAATTTTTAAATAAATGCATATCAAATAAGAACAAACAATCATCAAATTAAAAAAGCACGGCACTACACTAATTTACATTTTAATTTGAAGCTGAGCAGATTAATATCAATGTCAGTTCATCATATATTTATGTTATCCTCGTCTACGTTAATGATTAAATTACCAGGTGCAAAATGTTGGTGACGATGCAATATACAATACTGGCCTTGTTTGTATTACTACTTTCTTAAACCAACATCAAGACTACAAATTGTAGGTTTCCTTCAAATCCTTCGAAATAACCTAAGTTGGTCATCGGTGTCCTTTGTTTTGTTTGGCATCCACCCCTGCCTAGCAACTTTCTCCAGTGATTGGGGTCGTTCATACTACCATTTCTGCCTTTGTGAGAGTTTATTCTTGCTTTCTTTTCGTCATCACAAAACCCACAGCTTTCTCCTGTGTTCGCAATGCTAATGTAAACTAAAATGCAGCAAAATATGTATATTTTTGTCTTCCTTTCCTATCTTGAGACCTGGGGACTTTGAGGATTTTGATTGGCAGAATTATTTTATTATTATTGTTCTATTTCCCATCCAATTACAAGATAGTTGGTGGCTATCATGTTTGTACAACTGCTCTGAAATTGACACTACCTTTCTCCCTTTGTGTCTATTTTAGCTTATAGCATGGCATTCCATCACTCACCTTCTGGAAATTTTCCTGGGTACACAATAATTGGTAGCATGCCAAACGTGATAAATCATAAATCATAAATCAATATCACTCAATTTTTAAGAGATACCTGCAACTTAGTCACTAGCTAGGTAGGTGTAGGTCTGACGTGACATTGACCATTTTACTTTATGCAAAGGGAAATATGAGTGAAAATCAATTGACATAATACATCATCGTCTTCGACAAGGCAATAATTTTAGCAACAGTGGCCTTGAAGGAAATACAATAGTTGATAGGTGCTAGGTTTAGAGGCATAGTGCTCAGAAATTAGTAATTGCGGTATCCGCAGAATTTCTGCCTGAACAAAAATGCAATTTTATAATACTACTCTATTCTTGGTGCTAATACAATTGTTAAATTACAATAATTATGCCTTCGCAAAATATGTTTCTGGACATCTTATTACTCATGAAGTAAGTTATACAATTTCCGAAACTAAAAATCATAAAATAATGAATTTGACAAAATTTGCAGAACTGGGCCTTCCTAGACCGGTTCTGCTTCTTGTCATTTGAAGGAAGCTTCGAGTACCAGATTGAGTTTGAATATGATCCCGAGGTAAACTATAATTTGCACAATTAATTTTCGCAAATAGTGAAAACATCGTCTCATTTTGATCTCTTAGAACATGGGAAATATTAGCCTCCTCATGTATCCAGACCTGCATTGGGAAAGTGCTTACAAAAATCCAAAGGCGAATGTGAGTGAAAGCAAACAATGTTCATTTACATAACTTTTACGGTTTTTGAATTTTTCCAATTTTTAATGTAGACCTGCCATAAAAAAAGGAATGTGCTCAGTTTAGCTGAAAATCAAATCGTTCCTTTAGCCGTGGGATTCTACGGATCAGGATGTGAGGCTGTAAATCATCCAAAAATTGATGAGAATGGAAACACCACCTATTCTACAACTCTGTTGTGCAAAAACTACAGGAAATTTAGATCCGCCCGTGAAAGGTGGGCATATATGGAAGAGTTTAATTAATAGTAATTTATTCCTATTCTATTCAATTTTAGATGGTGGTTTATCAGTATTGCTAGCTGTAACACCAAAAAGGTAACATATTTAAAATATAGTCACACAGAATCTGGCCCATTATTGAAACCTTCTCTCATTTTATAGGGACTAGACGTAAAATACAAGTTTTACATGAAGAATGGAGACAGAGGAGATTATTGGTATGAGCATTTTTCTGCGGATGAATTCTGTAAGCAGTTTATAACTTTTGTTAATTGATAACTTTCTCCCAATGCCTAATTGTATACTAAACTGATCTTTTCACGAATTTATTAGACATCCTACCCATTTTGACTTCTTTCTGTTTCATCTACTTGTTCTTGTTGTTTTGCGCGTTGATATTTGCAGGTAAAATAAGTAGCCAATATTGATGTACCTGATTTTTCATATAAGTAAATCTAATAATTTTTTCATCTAGTGGAGTTAAAGTGCAGACAATTGTTACACACAACCTACAAACTTTTCCTGTTTTCTCTCGCCCTACAAACTGCAGGCATAATGAATTTGTGCCTTGCATACGGGAATTATGCAAATAATGGGATAGGACTTCCTGGAGTCAAACTCACTGGTAAATATTTTGATATTACCAATTATTTATGTACCAATCCTTCAAAAAAGCTTTTTACTAGGACGCATATTGGAAGGTGGAAGTGAATTTATATTTGTTCTGCTCCTCCTCCTCTTGGCAAAAGGTTACACCGTGACCCGAGGTCGGCTAAGGCCTGCAAGTGCTGTTAAACTGACAGTATTTAACTGTGCTTATATTCTACTATTTTCATTACTCTTCATTTTTGAGCAATATGTAAGTTATTTGAGATAGTCTGATAGTCTAAGGCATTGAAATACCTGATGCTCAAAATAGTAATGGAATTGTTTTTTGCAGACCTTTGACCCTGGTTTGGTAGTTTATATTTATGAATCTGAAGCCGGATACGGAATCTTAATCCTTCGACTTGTCGGGTATTTAATGTTCCTTTACGGGATATTTTTCACGTTGAAACATTACCCGGAAAAGTCTTCATTTTACTTTCCCTTCTTTGGAATATATTCACTGTGGTAAGTGAAATTTTTACAATGTGGGTACATGATTTCGAAAGCATTGTCATTTTCGAAATGTTTCATGGATTGGTTATGCACAGGTTTATTTCTGGCCCGATTGTTATTCTCATCTCAAATTATGTAATTGATAAATGGGTCCGGGAGAAAGTTGCCGTGTCTATTCAACACTCAATTGCATTTGTGGGTCATACCGTGTTTTTGGTGAGAGAAAGCAGCCCAAATTTTAAAAATTAATTGATGTACCACTCAATTTTTATTACTTAACAAAAACAGGGACTAACTCGGCCCTCTGCTGCAAATAAAAGCTTTCCGTATCACGTAAGGACAACTCAGGTAGGTCACTGAAAATCAGTGTCTCTTAATATTAACATAATCATGCACACATTTTTAATGTAAACGTCTTGAAGGTTGGCATGATGGACGATAAAATGGACGGCGTTGGAGGAATTGGTCAAACGCAAGACAATTTTGAAGCACATTCTTACGCCCCATCTGCTCCAGCTTATGACATTTTCACGGTGAGTAGAATCTATGCGTGATATAACAAGCACTAGTAGTTTTGACTATTATTTCTATTCCATGCTGACTTAGGTCACAGGTGTAATGCAGGTACATTGACTTTGTAACGTGTTCATGAAAAGTATCGCTAATAAATTGTTTATTATCCCGTTTCTCAGAGAAGCCCAGGTATATACGGAAATGGACCTAATTTCGACATGTTCAGCGCCAATGGGGCCACTAACGGAGTACAACCGGGAGGCTCAGTTTTTCCTGCAATGTTTCCAGCACCCCCACCAAAATATGAGGATTCTTTCCCACACGAGAAACCCGGTCAAATTGAAGAACTACTCCGACAACCTGAAGAAGAAGACTCGGATGGGGATGAGGAGGCTGGGGGTGAAATTGAAGCTCGGGATGATGACGCATCCAGTGCAAGTTATCGCCCAACCAGTGCCTCAGCCCAGAATAATAATAATAATAATAACAATACTAATAGTGCCCACATTAGATCTCCGCTTTCTCCTCCACTACAAGTAGCTTTTGGTAATAGAGAAAGCAAGTATGTATGTGAGTGAGCAATGCACATAAACATTCATAATTTCAAATTTAAGAAATAAAGATTTTTTCCAATCAATGTTTAAAAGCTGAGGAATTGTGTTTATTGATTTATTGCAGTATAATTGACGCTAATGACAAAGTTGAATGATAAAGAAGAATAATGATGGTCGTTTTATTACACTATTTTTTTGCATAATAAAATTAAGTACCCAAGCTAATTTTATAAATTATAATAGTTTCGGACACCGATAAACTACCGAGGACCAAATCAAATCTATCCAAATCTTAGCGTTATATTTTCATGGGGTTCCCATAACGGCGTTGACTATTGACCAAACTTTTCTCCGGTAGATCACAAAACTTTTGACTTTCTCTTTCAAAATTTTCCACTCCAAAAATAGAACCTCGTTTCTTTCTCTGTAATACAGGCTGTCTCGATAAACTGTACTCTAGTGACTTGTCCCTTTGACCCTTAAGTCCCCCATCATGGAGGACGACATCTCTCAATCCCAACTGTGTCGGGCAGTTGTTAGGAAAGCGTCCAAACTAAAATCTCACGCCCCATTCCCTCGCCTCCCAAAAGAGATTGACGACAAATACTCCGAAGACAGTGACTATCCTCCCATCCTTCTCAAACATTCTTGGATGAAATCCGTCCCCTACAAGGAAGAGTTTCTGGATCTTAGTCCCAGTGAAAATATCGGGAATCATTACTCTCCTACTGCAACCCGGTTTAAACTTAAGGAACTCCTGCCCCCACCGAAGAAGGGGAAGAAGATGAAGATCGTAATTGACTTGAAGGACCTTAAAGCTCCGGCTTCCACGTTGGACAAGAAGTATTTGGATAATCAGCCGAATAGTCATTCAATTATGCCCATTCTGGTAAGGAGATGCCATGAATTCACAATCGGAGCATCCGATTCGGCTGCAACTTGCACCGTGCAAGATTTTATCAAGATTTTTTTTGCACTTTATTTGCAGGACCTACTGACTGGTACTTACAAGAAAAATGATGCCATCGCCAAACATGCCAAACCTCATAATGTAAAGTTCCAAAAATGGGTTGGCTCTCCTCTCAATCCGTCACAGGGTCATGGTCATGGTCATACAGGGCTTCCCCATCGAACTCCTTCCGGAAGATTGTGTCGTCCTTATGTTGCCGAAGCGCAGGATGAGGCGTTGATGGACGTCCCATTGGAAAGATTGTTGGATGTCATTTCCAAAAGGTGTTTTTTATAATTATCTTTAACAACTAGATTCATCAGATCCAATGTAATTTGTGCCATAATTTTATTATTACTAGGTCTGCCTACATAGAGCCACTTTGGCCGGAGCAACAACTTTTCTTAATGAAAATTGTGGAGGACATGGCAAACACTCCGCAACCTTCGGAAACTGATATAGAAAGATATGAACATTACGTTCAGGTATGAGAAGAACGGCAAAATTTGTTTTCAATAAAGTTATTAAAAACCTCTAAAACACTTGGATTGGTTTGCAGAATGTTTCGGAAGAAGATGTCATAGATTGGTGTGAGGAAACGACGTACAAAATAAGAAAACTGTTGCATCCTTCCTGCACCCAGACGCGAGTGTAAGTCCTTCTCGTTTTATGCATGAATTTTGGATAACCTTTGTAGATAACCTGGCTAAAATATATGAGTAATTCCATCAATAACGAGTTCCTATTTTTTAGACTTCTTGTCCTGAGGGAGCGGCTAGAGGATCGGGCCAAAGTCTGGTTTAAATGGGCCCTGAAAAAAGCCGTTGTGGACTACATTTTATTAGATCCCGCGGAGCGGGTCCGTATCAAAGTGTTTCAAACGGAGCAACCTTATCGACCTAAACTTATCCGGGGTCCCATTCCCTGGCACAATAGTTACGTCACGTGCCGAGACGCTATAAGGAATACCCTATTCCTAAGCCATCCTATTCTTGTCCGTCTTAGAAAACTTTGGAATGAGAAGTGAGTTTGGCACTTATCTTATCTTAGAAGGATGATAAGTTAATAACAAATCATATTTCTAGGTATCGAGATAAGCCATTCCTGGACATGGCCGAGTTTTTAAGGCCACTTCCTCTGCCTCCTATGGAATTGGCGAAACATTTGAAAGCCCTTATCTCAAATGGTCGATCCCTCCTTACACATGAGTATGTAACAACCAATTTCAATCAATCAATCAATCAATCAATTTAGCACACTTTACCTAATATTTCCTTTTCCAAGGTGGGCTCGAGATGTGGCCAATATATTTGTGGAAATGAGAGAGTCCTGGGCGCATTTGGTACCACAAAAGAACTCTTCCTCGTTATCCGGCTTGATCAAGTTATTCGNTCAATCAATATTGCCTAATGTTTTTTTTATTTTCCAAGGTGGGCTCGAGATGTGGCCAATATATTTGTGGAAATGAGAGAGTCCTGGGCGCATTTGGTACCACAAAAGAACTCTTCCTCGTTATCCGGCTTGATCAAGTTATTCGGCAGTGCGGCCGCACTTATGTCCAGGCAAATGCGAGATAAGGTCATGAACACGCTGGAGAATGTCAGTGATCTCTTTGAAACATATAAGGTAAAGTAGTTGCAAAACAATAATCAATCAATGATTGATTAGCAAAATCGTCACAAGTATTCGCCATAAAATGTGTCATATTTTTAGGACGGTAACGCTTATGAAGGCGAATACAGTGAGAGACTTTTCAATACGAAATCAATCCTCGCCGTGACCGTGGTGGCGGTGGATGGTCCTCCGTATGTGTCATTTAAACCACAAGTGGACGAAGTTACAAGGAGAGAACCAAGTTTAAAGGATCGCATGGATTGTATTAACACGGTCACGCAACTCCTGGCTCAAATTGTCGCTGGAGGGAAACTTATCCCTAGAATTGAAAAATTGTTGTTCCCAGGTGCTTACACAAATAACAAAAAAATTTGATCGTAATTATTAATCTGGACAAGTTAAGTGATGGCTTTGTAATTGTCATTTTTCAGAGCTTTATCCCCAAGATTTATACCTTTTACCCGTGGTTCTTCATGAAACGGCTGTGAAAGAAATATTTAGTCGCGTGGCAAGCATTATCCGCCTCAATCTGCCCGGTCCAAAGCAGTATATTCATTTTTATGATGATTATTTTTGGCTTATCGACGGCACTGCAGATGCTCAATTAGACGCTTTTCTTGAGAAGGAGCCGAATTTTAAGGTATGAATCGCTTCTGTGTGATTTGATACTTAATATTGTTTTTGAGAATATGAACAGAATTTAATCCTTTGCAGAACATGGCCCAAAAAATTGAAGAATATGCAAAAATCAAAACCACATTCTACGGTTTCAGGAAGTTGGTCCCCATGAATTTTCTTGCATTGGATTGTAGCAGTTTCAATCAACATTTAATAGACAAACTCAGTGGTTTGAGTGATCGGATTGTGCTTGGTCAAGTCGAAAAAAATGCTCTTCTTTTAGCAGAGTACTTATCTTCCTAAAACATGCTTTATTATTGCATTGACACTAGTCTGATAATAATAATTCACATATTTTAGAACCTTAAACACCTTTGAGGAGATGGCTAGTCGATCCAATGAACAGATTACTTCGACCGCAGATCTTGTCGATCTTACAAATTATTTGAATACTTGCATGTCTGAGACATTTTTCAAAATGAAACAAAATATCACGGAAGCCATGCAAAGGGTTTTGTTCCTTCTGGATTACTACGTTTATAACGGTATGGCACATCTGAGTATGTTGCAAAACACTATTCTAAAATTCTAAAATTGTTTTCTTTCTCCGGATTCAATAGAAGATCAACTAAAACTCCACGCGGAAGTGTTTTATTGGCCGGAAGCTATGGACAAGATTTTTAATAAAAACTCGGCACGTCTACAAATCCTCCGAGATCAGGCAGAAGAAAAGCTAATTAAAGATCGGGAAGCATTCGAGGCACAACTTCTCAAGATTTTGGCAGCAATTGAAGTTTATAAGACCAAGGATTCTCCATACCTTGGTTTGGAAGAGATGCGGATCAATGCAGAAGCTCTGGGCGTTCTGAATGATGAGCTTCAAGCGTGCATATTGACTGCAGAAGTAATTTAATTTGTTTTAGATGCTAAACTTAAAACATTTTTAAGTAACTCACATGAATTTCTTGCTGTTTGTCTGCAGAGGTTGAACGAAGAGGAACGCCTACTAGATCAAGAGCAAACAACTTTCTCCACACTACAAGATTGCTTGCAGTTAATTGAGCCTTATCATAAATTGTGGACGACGGCTTACGATTTCCACGTCAAGTACAAGAAGTGGTTTGAAGGTAGGTCGGCCACATAGTATACGGGATGGATAAGTTGTTAAGATGTCGCTTACAATAATTTTTTTGCATTATTACAGGACCATTCCTAGGATTAGACGCGAATGCAATCCAAGATGAAGTTGAAGAGATGTGGAAGACAATGTACAAACTTCAAAAGACCTTTCAGGATCAGCCAGGTGAGAATTAAATTGAAGCAGTAAAATGTTTTTGCACTTACCATCGGATTTGGCATTGAATATTTTTTTTGCAGGACCTAGAAAAGTTGCGGAAAACGTTAGAAATAAAATCGAACGGTTCAAACAATATATGCCGCTCCTGCTTACTATTTGTAATCCTGGAATTCGGGACCGGCATTGGGAAATGGTGTGTGAACAATCATTTGAGTTTCAGAAATGTAGCGTCTCATTAATTGCTTGAATCATTTTAGATGAGCGAAATTGTCGGCGTCGACCTTAAACCTACGGAAGAAACATCTTTGTCGGACATGATTGAGACTGGAATTGCCAAAATGGTGGAACAATTGGAAGAGATTTCAACCGCAGCGACAAAGGAATTCCAACTGGAAAAGAATTTAGAAAAGATGCAAGAAGAATGGAAAGACATGAAATTTGACATTATTCCTTACAAGTGAGGGAAATTGCTTTATAATCGAAAAATATACTTATTATTTTTTCTTCGTTAAAAATTTTCCATTTACAGACAAACCGGAGTTAACATTCTTTCCTCATTAGACGACATTCAAACTTTGCTGGACGACCATATCATAAAAGCTCAAACAATGCGTGGCTCTCCCTTCATAAAACCATTAGAAAAGGAAATGAAGGACTGGGAAGACAAACTTATCGCCATGCAGGATATTTTGGACGCATGGATAAAAGTACAAACCACCTGGATGTACTTAGAACCCATCCTCTCGTCTCCGGATATCATTAAACAAATGCCCAAAGAAGCCAAGATGTTTGCCGTGGTTGACAAAACATGGCGAGATATCATGAACAATACCACCGAAGATCCGCATGTTCTCCACGCTACAGAGTATCCGAACATGCTCAAAGAGCTTAATGATGCGAACAATCTTCTCGAAGAGATTCAAAAGGGACTCAACGACTACTTGGAGAAGAAACGGCTATTCTTTCCGAGATTCTTTTTTCTCAGTAATGATGAACTACTGGAAATCCTTAGCGAAACTAAGGATCCGCTAAGAGTCCAACCCCATCTCAAAAAGTGTTTTGAAGGGATCCATCGTCTGGAGTTTACCAAAGAACTTGTCATTACGGCCATGATTTCAGCGGAGAAGGAAACGGTAAATTTTGTGGGACATGTGAAACCTTTGGAGGCTAGAGGGATGGTGGAGAAGTGGCTGATTCAGGTAATTAAAAAATTGCTGATGGCATGAAGTTTGGAAATGATACTGATCCTTGTAATGTAGGTGGAACATCAAATGATAAACTCTCTGAAGGACGTGATTGCTCGAAGTGTAATTGCGTATGCTCATGGGACACGTAAGGATTGGGTGCTTCAGTGGCCGGGTCAAGTAGTTATTTGTGGAGATTCCATTTTCTGGACGGCCGATGTTTCTGATGCCATTCAAAATGGGACTCTAAAGGATTATCTGGCCCTTAGTAATCGACAGATTGATGAAGTTGTGGGTCTTGTTCGTGGAAAGCTGGATCCAGGGAATCGAACTACTCTTGGGGCCTTGATTGTCATTGCGGTTCATGCTCGAGATGTCGTGGATAGCTTGAATACTCTGAATATTTCTAGTATTCAAGATTTTAATTGGATTAGCCAGCTTCGCTATTATTTGGAAGGTAATATACCGCAATAATCTCTGTGCTTTAATAATGACGGATTACTGAAACGAATTACCTTTAGGAGGACTTGTCCGAGTAAAAATGATCACGACGGATATCCGCTACGGCTACGAATATTTGGGCAACAGCTCCCGCCTGGTTATAACGCCTTTGACGGATCGGTGTTACAGAACATTGATGAGTGCGCTAAAACTGCATTTGGGAGGAGCACCAGAGGGTCCTGCAGGTTAGTGGGGATTACCTAAAAATATTCTGTGGATTCAATTAACATTTTTTATGCATAGGAACCGGAAAGACGGAAACCAGTAAAGATCTCGCCAAAGCTGTTGCAAAGCAGTGTGTAGTCTTCAATTGTTCGGACGGCTTGGACTACAAAGCCATGGGCAAATTCTTTAAAGGTTTGGCGCAAGCTGGAGCTTGGGCTTGTTTTGATGAATTTAATCGAATTGAGTTGGAAGTGCTCAGTGTCGTGGCTCAACAAATCATGACTATTCAACAAGCCATTGCGGCACGAGTTAAGACATTCATTTTTGAGGACACGGAATTACGACTGAATCCAACTTGTGCGGTCATTATTACGATGAATGTGAGTACAAATATCAGAATGGTTTGGATAATTTCGTGGATATTCATTATTGTGAAATAATTGTATTGTTACAGCCCGGATATGCTGGAAGAAGTGAGCTTCCGGACAATCTCAAAGTTTTGTTCCGTACAGTCGCCATGATGGTTCCGGACTACGCTATGATTGGTGAAATATCACTGTATTCCATGGGATTTGTCGATGCCAGAAGGTATTAAAGACTTGATGAGATTTGAAAACTGTTAAGGATTTAGTATTTCTATTTTTCTATTTAAAACTGGCATCTATAATTTTTGTAAAATTGTCTTATTCTAGCTCTTCCGGCAAAATTGTGGACACATACAAGCTATGTTCGGAACAATTATCTTCACAACACCATTATGATTACGGTATGCGTGCCGTAAAATCGGTTCTAACTGCGGCAGGAAACCTCAAACTGAAGTACCCTTCAGGTAGGCCACCACGTCTTTAATTTTCTCATTATTTTATAAACGTGTTGGTAACTGGATGGTTAAATTGTCTCAACAGAAATTGAATCCCGACTAATCCTCAAAGCCATTAATGATGTCAATCTCCCAAAATTCTTGGCACAAGATATTCCACTGTTTGAGGGCATTATTTCAGATTTGTTCCCTGGAGTGAAGCTCCTAAAACCGGACTTGGACCCGCTTATCGAGGCATTGAAGGTGGTCTGTGCAGCTCGGAATTTGCAACCCACAAACTTCTTTATTGACAAAACGCTTCAGATTTATGAAATGATTTTGGTCCGTCACGGCCTCATGGTGGTGGGAGAAGCATTGGGTGGCAAGACGTGTTCATATCAGGTACAATCTCCAAGTTGTTGGAATTATCTTTTTATCTAATTTATGTTTCTGTGTAGTGTCTAGCGGAAGCATTAACCGCAATAAAAAACAATAAGAAACCAGGCTTTAGTGAGAAACGGGTTCAATATAAAATTGTCAATCCAAAAGCCATCACAATGGGGCAGTTATACGGCGCATTTGATCCAGTGTCGCATGAATGGTCGGATGGCGTTGTGGCGAATGCCTTCAGAGAAATGGCGTCCTCAACAAATGATGATCGAAAATGGCTCGTGTTTGATGGACCTGTTGACGCTGGTAATGTAACACTTGATTTGATTGATAAATACAGTGTCTGCCAGTAATGTGTTGAACTGATTGTTCTTTGTGTTTTAGTCTGGATTGAAAATATGAACACGGTCTTAGATGACAATAAGAAACTGTGTCTCATGTCTGGAGAAATTATTCAAATGACACCAGTCATGAACATGATGTTCGAACCGGCCGACCTGGATCAAGCTTCTCCTGCCACGGTCTCACGTTGTGGAATGATATACCTCGAACCCAAACAACTTGGTTGGAGACCTTTGAAGGATTCTTATCTAAATCGACTCCCCAAAGGAATGAACGACGAACAAAAGGAGTTGTTGGAAGAAATGTTTGAATGGTTGATCCCTGCTTGTTTCAATTTTCTCAAACATAGCTGCAAATCCTTTATCCCAACTTCTGAGCTACATCAATTCCAGGTTGGTTGCGAAAATTCGGACAGGTTGCAAATTGCAACTTGTAATTGCCAAATTTCAAATTGTATTCTTTATTATTTCAGAGCTTTGTCCGAATCTTTCGATCATTTCTGATGGGAGATGTCACAGGAAAAGATGACAACAGTTCGCTTGGCACGGTTTGGTTACAGTATGCCTTCATTTTCTGTGTCGTTTGGAGTTTGGGGGCTACACTGGTTCAAGATAGTCGAGAAAAATTTGATGTTTTCTATCGAGCTTTGTTGGTTGGAAATAATGCCGAGTTTCCTAAAGCGAAGTCATTCAAGTTAACCAAAAATCAAATGTTTCCTGAGAAGGGGTCAGTTTTCGATTATATTTGTGACAAAAGAAATAATCAGTGGGTCTTCTGGATGGATATTGTGGATCGGGATAGTTTGAAAATTCCTGCTAC
>JAAXNX010001679.1:0-16682 GCA_036491905.1 Folsomia manolachei | reverse complement strand
AATTTTTTTGCAATTTTTTGAAAAACCTTACAATTTTGGGTGCCGTGTAAAATGAAACTATTTCGAAATTATGAAAATTTTTGAAATTTCCGAAAAAAATGCCAATGAAATCAAAAAATGATGACATCCATTTGCGCCCATAATATAATTTATGAAATTCTTGAATACTTACAAAATAATTTTATGACACAAAGCTACCAATTTCTGACTTATCTTCCGTCTTATCTGACTTATTTTCTGACTTGTCATCTGACTCATATTCCCTTCACTTCAACAAATCCGCCATAAGCTCGAGTTCCCTTTCCTCCTCCGTTTTCCGAGGTGGGGGTGGTCCATAGGTGGGAATAAACTTGTCTGCCAATCTCGCCAAATTGACGGCCACCGGATAAGTCCGAGTTTTACAGTAGAGTCGATTTATCCCGAGATACCGACACTTTATCGGATTAAAGACATGCAGTTCCGGCCAATACTCTTCCTTGTAGAGGCGTTCATCCTGGAATTGAAAATATTTCAAATGTTTTAGCATCTTTTTTTGCAAGAATTTAAAAAATTGGCAACTTTTTTTTGCAAGGACTAAAAAACATATTTTTTTGCATGAATTTAAAGCAACTTTTTTTGCAAGGTTTAAAAAACTTGGCATCTTTTTTACAAGGTTTTACAATTTTTTGCGATTTGCAATTTTTTGCAACATTTTTTGCAAATTTACCTTATGCTGTTCCACAACATTCTGTCCGACCTCATGCACGCCATAGGACGTAGGTCCCAAGGTCCTTTGAGCATTGGACAGCGTTTCCGGCAGAATTCCCAGCTCACCCTCTTGAATCGTTGGTTGTCGACTGTAATCCTCGCGAAATAACTTGAAATGCTTAAACATCCTCCGACGAAGCGCCAACATTCTTTTCGGTTCATTTCGCAACTTTTCTGCAGCCTCGTGCGTGAGCCTTCCAACCGCCGCGGTCTCCTGGAGTCGATAATCAATAATCGATAATCAGTCAATGCTTATCAATCAATAGATTCTTATGTCTCACCTCCGGAGCCGGCTCATTGATGGGAACACTATCCATGTGAACATTCTGTTGCTGGAGAACTGCCGCCGGTGATAAGTCAGCCATCTCCTCCTTATCCTTGATAAGTCTCAGCCGATTCGAGTGCGGTCGTGTAAGCCGTTCTTTAGCTGGACAAAGATAAGACCCCAATTAAGCAGTATTTCGGATAATACTCTCGACCAAGCTTACTTTGAGACAGTGGCGCATATTTTCCAGAAAAATACGGAGTTTTAAGTGATCTCGGCAGTGGTGGGGGTCTTCTCAGGGTGGACCATCCCATCAATTGTGGGAAATCGCAGCGAATCACACGATACTAAAAATTGATTGATTGATTAATTATTGATTGATTGATTACCAATACATTTTTCACACCTCTCCATTCCGTCGGTAGCGGACAAATTCCTGAGCAAAATCAAAATCCTTCCCACCTGCAGCCTGGATTTGTCGGAGGGTGTGCGTGTACAACGCCGTGGTGCTGGGAGGGGGTGTGCCACCTTCACAGAAAACAATGACATTCTTAATGACAAGCTAGATATGCATAAATCCATCAGTCTCCAATTACCAACGGTTGATGCCGTTTTAGACGCGGCTTTGGAAGGTGGCTTATCTCCCGGCATCCTGATCTTAGATAAATTATGAGTACAAAAATTAGTGAAATCTGTCCTACCTCCAATTTCTACGAGTTTCTAATCAAAGCTTGTGAAACACCCTTTTAAAGACTTGAATAAAGTGGACCGTCTCCCAGGGCATTTGTTCAGTCATTCTCAAGTTTCATTGTTGCCAGTATTTGCATGGGCTGATTGTAAACCAACCTGACCTGGCATATAGACTGGATTTGAAGGTTTATGTAAATCCAGCCCAGAAACGGAATGCCTTTAAAATATTCGTCATTCATTGATGTGACACAAAACTCTCAAAAATACCTTTTACCTGCTTCACCAATCATACTTAGACCCAAAATATGTAACCAGTCTTCCGTCTGGCTCCGGAAAAGTCCACCATGACGCCATGCAATCTTCACTTCAGTCCTCATTTCCATTTCACCAAGACCATACGCATCTCGGACTTCTATCCAAATAACATGGGCTACCCTACGCCTGACCCACGATTAGGAATGGAGATTGTAAGTTTATAATATACTTAAATTCAACAAATCTCATATCTCAATTTAATCATGGTTCTGTCGCATTTTTTCATTTCTTCCTTGGAACCTCCGGTGTCACCATTCTCAGAAGAAAGCTAGTCCTACAATGGCCGGTAAGT
This sequence comes from Folsomia manolachei, assembly GCA_036491905.1. Classification (NCBI taxonomy): domain Eukaryota; kingdom Metazoa; phylum Arthropoda; class Collembola; order Entomobryomorpha; family Isotomidae; genus Folsomia; species Folsomia manolachei. The sequence goes on along the minus strand of JAAXNX010001679.1, from coordinate 14,373 downwards.
TTCTGGGACTTAGTTTTGTTTGTGCCCCTAAGGGGCAGCCCCTTATAAATCAATCATCCATTCCTAATTGTCCCGATTTTTATTGCAGATAAATTTTACGTCACAGAACGGATGATCAAGAATTTGGCCTCCGCCCAGTATAGAAACGTGAGAAATGCAGAAGCTGCCCAAGCCCGAGGAAACAATGAAGGTAAGATTCTTGAAATTTTTACTGCCCAATACTTTTATATGAAAAGAAATCTAATTGAAAATGTTTTACAGCCGCTGAAATTGCTGCGGATAGAGCGGAACAATATCAGAGTATCCTGACCGGGCTGAAATGGGCATTCTCCGAAAAGGAGGATGGCTCCATAGATCGCAACCTCAGAGCTCAGGCCATTCTTTGGATCCAGGAAGCAAAAAAGGAGGTGGACCGGGTGGGATAAAAATAATTAGGAATTATCCACATTATCGTAGTTGAAGGCAAATAAATATTTTCGCAGAATATTTGCTCCGGTGGGTGCTTTGTCCATGTTTTTTTTAATTTGCTTTCAAAACCTACACCCAGCTTAACCCACTCTTAAGGTCAAAGGTTATCAGGGGCTTATCCTTGATACCTTATCTTATCAATGATAAGTAACTTATCAAGTTATCAGGGAGAGAGGCAAGTTGAGACATTTCCAAGTTGAGACTTTCTCATCCTGCCCCAATCCAACCCGCTATCACTGTCATTATTATTATCCACCCAACAAACACCAGTTACTTTTTACCTTATCTTAATTATGATAAGCAGCTTATCTTAGGGTCAGTATGAGCATATTTTACACCGGAGACTGGCACTCGGTGGGTGGAGACTATTACAGGAAAGTAGAACTCTACACCCTAGCCTGGAGTGGAGGAGGAGGAGGTGTTGACGTAGAAAATTACTGTGTCGTCGGCGCCCCTTATGGTGGACCCCTCGCGGTTATCAGGGATGATAAGAAGTTCACTAAAGTGTCCCCAGGGACTCCTGCCAAACCTTTGATAACCATTTATACATCCTCTGGTTCCAGACTGGGTGCAATTAAGGTAAGATCATATATTGACGACGTTCCAATTCGTTCAGTAGCTGATAAGTCACTTATCTTACGCAGTGGGACTCCGGAACCCTGGTCCGAATGGGATGGTCGACATCCGAGGATCTCCTCTGTATCCAGGAAGATGGCAATGTTCTCGTCTACGACCTATTTGGGTGTTCTAAAGAAACTGTGAAGTGTCCTCTGGGAAATGTGGGTGACTTCTTATCTTAGATAAGGTCCTTATCATAAAGATTGAGTCAGCTAATCACTGTTCTTTTTATCTAGGAGTCCAAAGAAAAAGCCGTGGAAGCCGAGATATTTCCATCCAGTTCCGGTACAGGTGTGGCTTATCTCACGAATCGCGACAATTTCGTGGTGATGAACAACTATAAGAATGCAAGGGTTAAAAGATACGCCAAGCTGGGGGACACCGCACCCATCACAGCATGGACCGTGATATCCTCCGCGACCCAGAAACCCACGGAAATCCTTTGCGCCAAAGGATCCGCCCTGTATTTGGTGGATGGGGCGGAAGTTGTGCCGGTTAGTCTGGAATTCTCTTCGGTTGCTGGTGCAAACGGTTCCATAACCGCGTTGTCCGTGTCCCTGAACGGCCTCCACGCCGCGGTGTTGACGGATTCAGGGGTACTTTGGCTGGGAGGGGCGGATTTTAAGAATAAATATTGTGAGCATGCCGCCGGACTTAGGACAAAGCCAAGACAGATGGTTTGGTGAGTGGGAGCTGCGACTGTCGCCATTATTGGCTAATTGTTGAGAAGTGGGCATTGTTGACCTTCTTTTTTTTCAGGTGTGGCTCTAAGGCCGTCGTCCTTTCCTGGGACACTTCGCTGCTGCTCGTATCCCTCGTCGGGGCCACGCTAACGTTCACGATGGACTCGGTCTTCGCCCTGGTTCCGGAACTGGATTGTGTCCGCCTTGTTGGGAATTGGGTGCATGAAATAATTCAAAAAGTTCCGAAAGAATCCAGAGAAATTTTTGGGATTGGAAGTGTCGCCCCTGGCTCAGTCCTGTTGGAGGCGTCGAAAAAGTTTAGTGAGGGCAGTCACAAGGCGGATGAATATATTCGGCTGATATCCGACATCAAAACGGCGGTGGAACAGTGCATCACGGCGGCGGGGCATGAGTTTTATCCGCCCACGCAGAAAATGTTGCTTAAAGTAAGATAACTATCATTTTGTGGTATTTGGAAATTGGAAAAGGTTAATATTTTAATTGTGTCTTTTTATTGGGTAGGCAGCTCAATTTGGAAAATGTTTCCTGACCAAGTACAGTCCGGAGAATTATGTCCACATGTGCCAAAGTTTGAGGGTCCTTAATGCTGTGAAAGACTATAAAATTGCGATTCCGCTCACATATACACAGTAAGATTAAAATTGGAAATTAATTAATTATCCAATTTATTGCGTTGAATTTTGAAATTCATTTGATATTCATTAGATTGGACATTATGGGAATCCAAACACTAATTGATCGCCTCGTCCTAAGGAGACAGTATGCTTTAGCGATTAAAATTGCTGAATTTTTAAAACTTCGAGAAACTCAAGGCAGATCTAGAATCCTGGCGCATTGGGCTTGCTACAAGGTATATAAATTGTATAATCCAAAATATGTAATGATTTAATCAATAAACAATAATTAATTAAATAGGTTGGACAAACTCATATAGAAGATGGTCGTCTTGCATCCGAAATCCAATCCAAACTAAAATCCGACTCTAACATAAGTTACAGTGAAATTGCTCAGAAAGCTTTTGACGCTGGAAGGAAACGTCTCGCTTTACATGTTCGTTTGAATATTTCTACAAAACTAATTTGTACCGTCCACTAATTCTGTGACTTATTTAGCTCGCCCAATTCGAAGTACGCCGCAGTGTTCAAGTTCCTCTCTTCCTCAAACTCGGAGATCGTGGGACTGCCTTACATAACGCCGTGGAAAGTGGGGACGCCAATATAATTTATGACGTTCTTCTCAATCTGAAGGATGCCATGCCTCTGTCAGAATTCCAGGTAGACAATTAAGTCCTTTATCTGCCTATTCAATCCATTTATCATTCTTTCTTTCCTTGACAGATGCTCATCCGAAAATATCCCATGGCACAAAGTCTCTACATAAAATACTGCACAACCTTCAATCCATCAGGAGTTCGGGATGTATACGAGCAAGAAGACGATTTCACGGCCCAAGGTGGACTTTTTATCCAGGAAAGCTTCTCCAGATCTAACATAGCCAGCCAGCTATCCTCCCTAGTTTCCGCTGCAGAAATGTATAAAAGGGGAAAAAATGATTTCCACGCAAACCTCTGTGAAGAGCAGCACCGACTCTTGAAGCTTCAGCAAGGCTGGGAGTCTCAGTTCGGGAATGCTCAGACGTTTACCAATCTTTCACTCAGGGACTCGATAAAAGCCCTTCTAGCCCTAGGACAGAATAAGATCGCGGAAAAGTTAAAGAGTGATTTTAAAGTTTCTGAGAAAATGTGAGTGAATTATTGTTCTCTTTTAAGTTGCAACTTATTTTAATATCGTGTGTCATCGTAGGTATTGGAGTATTCGTCTACACACTTATGGCGAATTGGGGGATTGGGCGGAAATTGAGAAGATGGCGAAAGGAAAGAAGACTTTGGGTGGTTTTGAGGTGAGGTTTGGCGAAATACCAACGAATTTCCAATAATTCTGCAATATTTCTTTGTAGGAGTTTGTCGAAATCTGTTTACAATTCGGGAATCGTCGAGAAGCCAATAAATATTTGCCAAAAGTTCGAGACGAGCTTCAAGTCAAGTATTATTGTATGGCGAAGTAAGCTGGCAAAAAAAATAATTAAATTAATTTTTAATTAAAATTAATTATCTAACAATTACTTTCTTAATTTTACAGATACTTTGAAGAAGCAGCAAAACTCGCATTTGAAAAGAAGAATGAAGACGACCTCCGCTACGTGAGGTTACAATGTTTAGGCTCGGACAGAGAAATGGCGGACAAAGTCGTGGACATGATTGAAATGCTGAGAGCATCCGCTCAACAGGATAGAACCAGCTCGAGAAGATAACAAAATTAAAATTCCATTATTTATTTAAAACTTTCGAGATTTAAAATACCTTGATTACAATTGCGACATGACCAGACCAATGACTAGACATTTATATTTTGCGATGATATTTCTTAGTTATTGTACATATTTTGAAAATGACCAGAATTTACCAGAAACATTCTAATTTATAATATAAACATTTGTATAACACAATTTATTGGAACTACCTTAAGTTTAATTTTAGTTGGTAGTTAAAACTAGTCTGCAACCACTAATTTTGCAAATTAATATAACCATACAGCTCAGATTTAAACAGCAAATTATCAATCAACTAAATTAATAAATTACATAGCATTCAACTAAATAATTTCTAATTTAAATCACAATTTTGTATTACAACCTCTTTTCCAACAAACTTGCTCCCTGCATGCAACAAACTTGCTCCCTGCATGCAACAAACTTTTTAAACTTAACTAATCTGAATTAACCATCTCCATTTTTTCAACATTACATTCCTTCCCCTTTAAACATCGAATATCCAATTAATATCAAACCTATCAACGCCATCATACCCATCCTCCTCTCCAGAACCAGGCGGCGAAACCCCAAAATTTCGATAAGCCAACAAATCCAGCTCCCGTTCCGCCGCGATGGCCATCTCCAGCGGCGTCAGATTTGGCGTTGTCGTCGCCTGTGATCCTCCCAAATCCTCATACACCCTTATATAATCATCCATCCCAGTCACCATATCCTGATAATTTTGCTCAATCTTCTCCACACATTCCGGCCTCCCGTAATCTTCATGCTTGATGACAATTCCATCAAAATCCTCCGAATTCACAAGAATATCCCTCCGTGACCTTCGAGAAATGATGCTACTCCGACTCCGACTTCGACTCCGATCTCTTCCCTTAGCAATGGCTGACCCCACGGAGAACGACAGCTGGGCTAACGTACTCTCAGAAATTGTTTGGGGTGCCTCCACCCCCGAAGTGACTGGCAACGTCATAAAGAACGCTTCAGAACTGAATGGTTCCAGACGTTGGACGCGATACAGATTCGTTTCCTGTTTGATTACGACCTCCTCCTGTTTTGGAGTGTCTTCCGCAGCATCCACCTCATCTTTGGGGCAAGACATCCCAACTCCCGGCGCTTGTACTTGACCTCCTTCCCCACCTGTGGCTGTTGCTGTGGCCGTGGCGCTCTCCTTGCGTGCATGATCCTTCAAATGAGCCTGGAGACCGTTGCGAGTCGTATACTTTTTTGAGCATTTGTGACACAAGAAGCTGCAAGATAAGATCAGATAACATCAGATCAGATAAGCCTTACTTTCTTAAGATAAGTGACTCATCACAAGTTTAGGATATCTCCTCAAAATTAAGACTTACCACTGCGGAGGTGAATGACCATGTTGAGCATGATACTTGAGTCCATTGGCATTCTTATACGTTTTCGGGCAATGTGGGACCGGGCACACGAAAGGTCGTAAACTTCCTGGAGGGCCAGCTTCCCTACAAATTAAAATAACCAACCTTATCCCACTGATAAAACTACTTATCGAATGATCTTATCTTTGGATTCCCACTCACAAATACTTATCCCTATTCCGGAGTCCATGTCCTATAATGAATTCATACGAGTAGTAAAGTGGGACCTGGTTTTCTTTGAACAAAGAATTGGACTCTTCCTCAGTTTTGATAATCTCCAATTTATTTCCTTTCTTGACCCTCTTTTTCGGGGATGGCGTCGTCGCAGTGGAGTTAGCCTTCTTGACCCTTTTCTTGGGTGACGCCGAGCTCGATCTGGCCTTCCTTAGCAGGGCCGGTGCTGGCGGAGCCTTTTTCCATTTCCTCTTCAGCGCTCTTGCCTCCTTCCGCCCTGTTACGAAGCCTGGACTGGATTTGAGGAGATTTCGCAACGTTATCTGCTCCAAGTCGGCGCTATTGCCAGATAAACAACACGACCCCACCTTATAGCCAGAGTCTAGCAATGCCCGGAGAGCCATGACCTTATTAAAGATAAGGTAGCTAAGTATTTTAGAGTGAACTACGGCTTATCTGGAAACTTACCTTATCAAATTACTGGAGATGGAGAGCAGGAAAAAAGACGACCGACCAGGAGCAGGGTAAAGGAAAGACTGACGCTGAGCTGGCTCCCGTGAACTGGAGTGAGTGACCCTCAAGGAATGTTGGCCACAGGCTTTGAGACAAAGGCGAGATAGGGGTCAATCCCAGCCACCCTTAAGATCCGACTGGGTCAAATTGTGACCTTTAAGGTCACAGGCAATGACCTTACCCAGGTCATCGGTATCCCACAATGGAAAGGTAAGTATGCAATAATAACGATATTTCAAAAATAATGCATATTTACCCTTTATTGACTAGATTATCATAGTTAATTGTTCCTATTTTAATACAAAGTAGCTTAATTGTGTCAGAGTCCTTCTTTACTAATGCTGACAATTCAATTAGTACAGGAAATCAGAAATATTTAGGAATAAATAAGATTATTATAGCTCAAATAAGGTTAAAATAGCTAAATATAATTTTACCAAGTGTACAAATACTTTATAGAGATGAGCAAGTTGTAGTTTTTTAAATTAGTTGAACTACCAAGATTAAGATCCTCCTAATTACGCCAGGAACACAAAGTTTGGGCCGATTGGAAGGTTTCTGGAGAGAAAATAGATAAATTAATCAAACTACTGGCAAATTTGTTAAATATTTTTATAATTCGGGACGAAATTAGGATTGTTAAAGTTGCAAAAAAGTTGCGAAAATGGCAAGCAATCACGTCAGCAAAGAAAAAGTACAAACATTTTATTAGCAAAAGCAGGCCAAGGTGGAATAAAAGTCTTGTTCGAATATTTACAAGTGTCCAACCATTCATGCAAGGTCTAAGGTCACTCAGTGACGTCATTGGTGCCGTAGGTCAAAGGTCACTCATGCCATAGCTAGGTCAGTAATGATGGTGCACCGTGGGTGAGGGAGAGTATCTCGGAAACATAAGTAAATTTTGCCAGAACCTCCACGGACTCGTGAAACACGTCGCACGACTCCTTGGACACGGGTATTTCCTCAGACACTGGGCGAATTGACGGTCACACTCACAAAGATTCGCACCACAAACCCCCTTCCATCCCCGGTACTCGGTAACTGTGCCAAAAACATTGCTAAAATCCTTGCAAACTCTCAAATTGCCATCTTATCTTACCACATCTTGGCCTCCCCTCATTACAAGTCCAGTAATATGGCACGAAATACGTCAAAAATGGAGGACATTTTGCATGATGATAGCACCAGTCGTGTTTCGCACAACATCTAGACATGACTCACATTAATTGCGAAAAATTCTTGCCAATAATTCGCCAATTTACCTATCAATCCCATCCACCGTCAGACCTGACCCCAGAAATCCGCAGTAGCAGCCATACCCTTTATACGCCAAAGGATTACAGCCCGTCGCACAAACCACCATATCATACAAATGGACCACACTTCGTCTCGGGCGTCGTCGCAGAAGATCCTTATCTTGTCGCCCGACTTGTCGCCCATTATCAAAATTCAGCGAGAGACTGACATCCTCCAAACTGGAGCCTGGGATGGAGTTTGAGGAAGAACTCGCATTTTTGGCTGGATAACCTTTCCTTATCTTTTGAGGGATCTTTTTAGACTCGAAGTAACTTTCGAGGGTGTGGTCATCTTCAGGAAGCTCGGTTTTCTGGGTTTTTGTGAGTTTCTTACTGACGACACTTTTGGAGAGCTTTTTAGACTTATCTGGTTTCTTGGACTTATCTTGGCTAAGAGATGATAAGCCCAGCTTCAGCTTGTTTTGTGTTTGGCTCAACTTTTTCTGTTTTATTGTGCCTTTTTCAAGATAAGACACATTTCTCCGAGAATCAGATTGTTCTTTTTTCTCCGATAAAAAAGGAAAGTTATCCGAATTCGGATCGAAATCTTCGAAATCCTCAAACCCTCCCTGAAAAGCACTCTCCGCCGGCGCTTGATCCGGTAGAGTGTCATCATCAAAATCCAGATTTTGAGCAAAAACCTCCCCAGAATTAGAATAATATTCTTTCGAACTCTCCCCCAGATAATGATCCGGATTCTCCATATCTTCCCGACTCCCCCGAAATGGGAGAAGTATCCGAGAAAAGTCCGTCTTAAATCGGACCCCGACCTCATCATCATCCGCATAATGATAGTGCAGGGTCGCATTTGGGGGCGGAAGTTGAATCGGGACAACTGGAACGGAGGACTTTTCCTCTTCTCCAGATTGCCCGGATTTGGATTGCGACCATTTTCCGGGCTTTTGTACCGTTTTCTGACTTTTGTAAGGGTCTGGATTTTGTCTAAGGAACTTTTGACTTGTGACCTTTTTCCTAGGGTGCAGATGAGCTAGACTAAGATTAGACTCCAAAGTTTGGGAGGGTGCAGTTTCCAAATCATTGGGAAAGCGGGTGTGAAAGGATCCATGGCTAGGGCTGGAGTGGGAGGAGTAGTCTGAAATTGGCAAAGAAATGAATATACCTTCTTGTATATCCCAACAATCTCAATCTTCCGCGACAATCCACCAATAATCTGAGGATGTCTAGCAAAATACAATTCGCACAAACTTGTTACTTGCGGCGTTCCAATCAACTTGTCTAAAATGACATAAAATGTCACTGAACCACACCCACCCACTTTATAGAGGGAGGTGGAAGTTGGCCTAAATTCCTGTTATAATTTATGCGTTGTTTTTTAAACTCCCTTCATAGGACAGACCTCAAGAAGTAATTTGCAAAAACAAAGTTTACAATTTTGTAAGTAACATTCAATTTCAAACACATCTTTATTAGTATGTCCACCAGCCAAAATGATAAAGGGACCTCAACAATGCGGCGTCAGTCCACCGGACTTTTTAGAAGCTTTGTTCTAAATTCTAAAAGTTTCAAAAAGTTTTATCTATTCATCTTTAATCTTAGTTTATAAATGACATTCGCAATTTCTAAACGCCGGCGTCAGAGTACCCTAAATTAATTTTTGCAAATTATTCCTTCTTAACATCCACCATGTCCTCTGTCTCTAGTTCCCTGCAATTCCCAACTCGTGCGGAAGTTGTATGCAAATTTTTAGCAATCCGACCCCAAAACACATAAAAATCTATTACTGCATCCTACTAATTCTTCTATTTGCAAAACTGCAGTTAAACCAACGTGCAAATAAATAGGTCAGTGATTTGAATCATCAATTATTTTATGCAGACTCCTCTTTCCCCAAAGAAGTTAAGTGACCAGAAAATTGTGGCGTTAAACAAACCACGCATAAATACTAAATAAAGTTGTTGAATGATGTAATCCCAGCGTTGAGGTTGAGATGATTAACAATTTATTATTGTTATCTAAGGTAATGGTCTGTTGGTTGGTGGCTTATTGCAAATACTAGGATTTGCATTGTTCACAAATGCAGGCCTCTAAGGCACCTGTGGCTAAGTTAGGTGCGCGTCCGGCAGTCATTGTTAACAATCATTGTTTTGTTCCTTAATTGAAACACATGTAATTTTCCAACTATCTTCCTGCACGGGATGGATTTGATGCTCTGATTGTTTAACCAAATAATAAGATCCTCGTTTACGTAAGAATGCAATAAAGTTTCCAGGAGGTAGGTGCTCAACACCGTGCTTATTATGAGGACATCAACAAATTCATAAATAGCCCAAAAATCCTGTAACTTCCGTGGTTGACACACTTTACTTTACTTTTGTCACCAATTTTATAGCCAAAAGGATTCATATTTATTATTTAAGTGACAAAAAAACGCACAAAAATAGGAAATTCTTGCAGAACTTCTGTCTATTACAGAGTGATGCAAACTAAGTTAGTTTATAGTTTATCTCGTAAAATAAGGCAACAATTAAGACCAACTAACAATGTTTATGCCGACATTATTTCACGTTTGATAGCTAAACTCTCACGATGCTGAAATTAACTTGTTTTAAGCATCAAATCAAATCAGACTGAAACACAGATAAGGCTAGAAATTGCTTATTTAAATTGCATCCATCCACTCATTGCACAAGGTATGAGTAAACTTGGATCTGATTGTCACCCATTATCAAACAATGCTCCCCAAGTGTGCAATTAATCCTGTTAATTACACCATTCCGAGTCACAACTTGGGTGGCTTAAATCTTTAAAATTTTGGATTCTCTTCAAATTTCATTGCCTTAAAACCCAAGAATTTGAAATAATTCCCAATTTAAACCCAACAAAGTGTGATTGTTGACACTTTTTCACATCTTCCCTAATAGCCAAACAATCCTTATCCTTATTCCCCATCATCTTTACTCAACGAAGCGAATAATTGCTTTTATTTTCATTTTTCACCAAAACCTTTTACACACTTTGTGGCACCATTACCAAGCTTAACTTAGCTACCTGTGGGTTATTACCTGTCCCATTCTTCCTCCTCGTTAGCCCCACATTGTTATCTTTACATTGTTATCGTGGAGTTGGGCAAGTTTGACTACTGACTTACTTAACCATTCCTTTAAGCTTTGTCGCGTCTTCTTCCTCAATGAAAATGAAAACAAATGCGCGACTCTTTAAAGCCACAACAATGACGGTGGCCAATTAATGGGTAATAATGTGGGCATTATAAAAAGTTTGGATGCCCAAAAAATTGGAGACTTTCCCCAATAAAATTTGCGCGTTATTCCCAACCTAAAAGTGACAATTGGTGGACAAATCATTGTCCTCTTGCGAGTCACAATTAGCTCAAAATTCTTAAATCTTTGTCATCTCTGATTGATTAAGCCTTAAGAATTTTGAATTGACAGAGTGATAGATGCACTTTCAAATATCAATGTCATCCCTGATTGCCTTTATCGAGGTACAATTGCATTTCCAACTACTCAAGTCTCAATTTTAGAGTCCACTCCAAAAATACGAATTGCATTCCATGTACTCAAACTTAACTTATTGTTCTTTCTTCTCATTTGTTACCCAATCAACCTCAACCTAGTCCTAAATGAGAATCAATGTCAATCTTGTTAACGACTACTTTAAGCTGACCAGTCCTAAATTAAGCGCAAATGACTAACTTGAAGTATCTTAAGTTTTTCTTACGTAACTATTTTAAGGATACAAATGACGCATGTAACGACTTAAAGGCCATTAATAACTGTGTAACAATGCGTATGTGATAATTGACGAAGTTAATTAGTTTGAGGACCATTTGCAATTTTGTTCTTTGCACGAACAACCTTCCAAGTTGGCTGACTCTTGATAAGTTGCTTATCCCTGCTCCAATTAAGATAACAATCATTCTTGAATATTTAGCCAAATTAGTTACCTTCATGATTTCCAGGCCACGCCGACTCTGACCAAGACCCGCACCCGGTAAGGGTTGAGAACAACAGCAGACAAATCTGGAACTGACACGACTTTCTCCAGGAATTTGACACTCTTCCTCCACCCACCACGAACACTTTTACTTTGTTTTTGTTTCTCGTAACAAAATATTGTTTTAACTTATTTTTCCACTTTTTACAAAAATTACTCATCTTAAAATCCATTCGTAGCCAGTTACAAAGTTATAATCACACTTACAATTGTCCGACAATGTCTCAATCCTCTTGAATTCTTGCACTCCATTGTTACATTACATTTGCGAAGGATTTGCACTATGCCAAATTAACTCACCGACATTCACTTCATTACGCGGAAATTATGTCATTTTCTTAATCACGATTTCATTTCAAAGCACTCAAAATCTTGCAGATTTCTCTTGACAAAGCTACAATAATTGCAATTTTAAAACAATGCTTCTCGACTATTTGCAGATGCAATCCGATTGATTTGCAGACAACTTTAATTATTGATTAATACTTGATTCGCTGTAATCATGAGGTAACTCGATATTTTAGTCACTTTCATTCCTCACAATTAGAGCACTTTTAAAGCACTTTTATTTATTTTTCTTAACCCACAACAATCAAGACACCATGTCGCCTGAGCCGTAGTTAAACGTGGACTGCAGTCCCTGCACTTTTTAGCATGATTCTATCCTATTTCTGTTTACATAACAAACTCATGAATATGCAATTATTCCTCCTTATCTTGGTCACTGACAAAGTATCACACTAACAAGCTAAGCTTGTATTTAAACCACTTTACATAACTTGTGCAGAATGCATGCACATTGTTCCTCCTACCAATTCATGACCATTGTTGCACCAGTAGACCCAGTTTAATTCTGATTATTAACAAAATTTTTATTAAATTAAATTATAATAATTCCTTCTTCTCCCTATTCCGGAAGGAAGTTGGATTCAAACTAAATCACGACTCCACCAAGAATCTTGTCATTGTTTGGGAGATTTTTGCAAGATTTTGGCATTTTTTAGTAGCCCTGCATTCGGAAGCTAGAAACTGAATGGCTTAAAAAAAGTTGTTACATAAAACAAACTTTTGGAATCTCATCCCAAATGATAAAAACTGAGTTAGTTGTGAATTGACAATAAAAGTAAGAGTTTTATTTTGGTTGGTGGCCACTGTGGTAAGCTTTAGATTGGGGATTAAAGTGTAAAAAGAAGAAATTTACTGGCAACTAATGTCCTTACCTGAGCCAGGTAAGCTAAGTTAAGACTTAACCAAGTAACTTCTTTGCTGAGCGGTGGAGTGAGACTGAAAATAAAAATGGGATGAAATTGAAAGTAAAACGGTTTCAGATGGACTTCTTAACGCTTAAGGATGAGATGATAACTCTTTTTATTTTTGCGACAGTAATTTACTAATATGTGGATAAGCTGGGTTGAGTTTGTCACTAAATTAAGGCAGGAATGGGTAACAATGTGCTAAACAATAATAAACAATGTGCTATTTTTAGGTTGTTTATTGTTGGGATGTGGAATTTTAGCGAATTAGCAATTTAGCAAACTACAATTTTTGATAATACATCATTCGAGTTTGCAAATAATTTACAAAGTGTTTTGTCCAGAATTTGCAAATTTCAAGAATATGGTGCATCCCATCTAGTAATGCGTGTCTCATAATATTTTCAAATAAATCCAGAAATGGCGTTGAAGCTTCCCAATCTTTAAAAATGATAACATAAAAAATTGTCACAAAGTTATAAATTGATGGCATTATCTTGCCTCATAATTTTGATTGTTTAATAATTTTATACTTTGCTAAATTCCCTTTAATACCTTGATTACACTTTTTCACCTTTTTATTAATGACGGCAAGTTGTCAACTGATATCTAATTGAATATCTTGAGTTTTGTAACAGCAATTGTTTCATTGCTGGGTTGATGATGATCTTATCTTGATTTAATTGTTGTCTGCAAGCATTTAGTTAATTGTTTTATTTACTTAGCAGAGAAGTCTTGGAAGTGCAACTGTCCCAAATAAATTGTCGCTAGATAAATAATGCCATTCCGTAATGGTGACTCTTTAATTAATTGAATAATTACTCAAGAATTGAGACTTCATTTAACTTATCTACATTTTAATTAAGTCGTGTCTTACGTCGTAGATGTGTTCTTATATTCCTTGTTATCCTATTTCTTGTATTTCTTCACTATTTTCAGATAAGTCGATACACTTATCAGTCCGTAATACCCACGGTGTAATACAAACACGAGACAAGACAGATATGGATAAGTCCTCAGATAACTAACCTTACTTAGCATAATTATGTCAGAATTATGTCAAAATCCACTTTTAAATAGATACTGACTCCTGCTGAGTTGCTAAAAACGTGAAAAAGTTTGCAAAATAGCATTTTACAACTAATTACAACATCTCGCTGTTTCCTAATTGGGTGGCCTTGCAAATTTAAAACTTTTAGCAATTTTGCACTCTTCAAATATTCATGACTCCTGCAAATTGCTGGCTATTCATTGTTCATGCAATTGTGTCCCAAAGTATTTTAAGAGGTCCTTCATTAGCCAATTATTACATAACAAGTGACCGTGCGTGGTTAATTATGGCATCTTTATAATTAAAATGCACTCTTACAAAAGACAACAAACACAAGATATTCAAATCTTTAATTTTAGCAATAGTTTTATGCCAACGGGTAATCAAAATTTTTTGTGTTATCCACGATTTATCGATTACGTCCAAATCAATAATTAACTTGAATATCAATCAAGGTCGATTTGTGTCATATTAAGTAAAGTTTTGAATGTTTCATCAGTACAACAATTATGCACGTACTGCCAAATTGCATTATTTTTGTATGTATTATTGTCAAATGCACTTATTGGACAAAGTTTTGAAGAAGGACCCAGTTAATTTTTT
>JAAXNX010001678.1:0-16684 GCA_036491905.1 Folsomia manolachei | reverse complement strand
CCTATAATAAACTATTGCAATCCTTTCTTGAAAAGAATATTAAATTTTTTTTTACCTTTTTAAGGCCTTGTTGGGCTTTTTCAAACTCGGTCATATCTTGAGGATGGCCACTGGCTTCATATTTTTTCCAAAGTTTCTCCACATCCACAGACGCCTTGTCCCGCATTGCTTGAAGGGTTCGCAGTTTGCACCCTTGCATTTGAAGCTGGACATCGTGCTACAAAGTTTTTAAAAAGGTTTCAAGGTTAAATGCAGAACAAACTGAGATGAGTATTTGGCAGTGGTATTTGCACTGACAAGGTCAATACGAACTGACGAATGAGCGGAAATATGTATTTGGTTATGATAATCGGAAGGACAAGGGCATAAAACTCAAGTTGTAGGAAACCCAGTAAAACCTTGTTTTTTGTAATGGTTAAACTTTTCAAACAGCTCACATTTACAGGCAGCGGAGCGGTGACCCTGTCGGTAGAAAGGTGATGGTGAGGTCGACCACCATTCCCTCCGAGAAATCCGACACTAGGCATCGTTGGTGTTGGGGGGTATACTAAATCCCCTCCTGGAGGCTTGACTGAGAGCGTCACATAGGCACCAGCAGCTACAAAGGAAAAAACGGTTATGAAATAAAATAGCGTCAAACGGGATAATTTAAACAATGTGCAATCATTATTAAGCATTAATATAAATTGATGCATAGAATAGCAGTGGCGGTCACGATCACGATTTTCGCACATGATCTTTGTTTCATTGTTCGCACTTTTTAATAAGGAGCGGCATTTTGTTTTACTTTTTTGCAGAAGTGTTAAAATTAATATTGAAGTCGCAGTCATCGGTCAATCCAAATCAAAATCAAAAACCCATCTTCAAATTACTGTTCAGAAACATATCGCGAGATTTTCGTATCAATGGCCCCAGATCCAAGCAAAGAACTTCTGACCAACCGATAGCAATTTAAAAAAGTGGCAACCACAAGTGTCGAATTAAACACCACAAGTCCAGAATATGGCACCATTGCATACATCTTTGTCTCTGTAAGTTCACAATTTCTCCAATCGGATAGGAATCAGTAATTGATGAATTGTTGTGGTTTTAAATTCAAATTGGATATCCGCGATCATCTCGTCATTCATTCATGAGCTTTGCTGATAGGTATTTCTTTTCCGACAATTGAACTTCGATCATCGAAGGAAGGATAACGAGGGACAAAGTGACGAACTAGTGACTTGACTGGTTGACGTGATCTAATCGGAATTCAGATCACCCAACATCTTGACTATTTGTGTTGATAATGTCGTGCAGAGTCACAGTTACTCATTCTTTCTGCCTACAGTTAACGGGGTTTAATGCACAGCCAGCCACTCCTGACTTTCATGAGCAACAAAATAGTAAAAAGTAGATGTAAGGTAATTCGATCCCTAATCAATATTCAATCATAATCATTTTCTCGTCTTCTTCTTGTCAATCATATCACGATCACGAGTCCGCCATCATATGTCCCTCCATACCTTCAAAGGTTCAAAGTAATCGATCACCGATCTGATCAATCTATCAGATGACTAACTAATAAATAATATTGAATGACAGTAGAGTCCTGTTTTAGCAGACAAGAACCAGACAAAACAAAACGAGAGATGCTTATAAGTTTCTTTTATTTGGGCTTAATTATGACCTTATCTGGATTAGCATCGGCAAATCTGTAAACAAAAATAGACGTGCAATATGCCGTACTGAATATGGAACTCAGGACAGGTTAGCAAAAGCTGCATTGCCTCCACTGCAACCCAAAACGGTAAAATCAAGAAAATGAGTACGGAATTGCAAAACCCTTGCCCTACCCTTATCTAATTTATTCAGTTGTCAACTTTAATGTACGTATAAATCTGGTCAAGTGCTAACCTTAAAGAATATTTACTTTCAATTCTAACTCTGAGTAATAAAGTAGTAAATTTTACAGAATTTACAAAATGTATTACAGATAGTACACCAACCAATATGCTAATATGTATTTTGCACATTATCTCATCTCCCTTTCCGCTGGCTCCAGATTTGTGACCTTCACCCGTGAAAAAATGGTTCAAACTTCAACTTCACCCAGATACATTTTTAACCCTGAATTTAATTGCTTTTTACTTTTTGTCCTCCCAAGTAAAAGAGAACAGAAGCAGCATAGGTTCCATGAGGAAGGAAGTGAACCAAATGGTTGGTTTGAGTTCTTCAAAATTATATTTCAGATTTTTTCACAGATGCCCACTCTCTCAACCATGCTGTCGATACCGACCAAACCGAAGTCAAGTAACGAAGTAGTAACCTGACTCTATTGGAAATATATAGAAGTACAGCGAAGTAATTCAAGACACCAGTCGACTCGTATAACATTAAAAACCAAACCATATGGTAAAGTTGACTGCGGCAAAGGCGAAACGTTATAAATGGCCACACTTTATTTATCTTTTGCTTCAGCAGGTCACCTCCATCCTAGGCAGGCTTTGGCACATTTTTTTATGAACGAACAGTCAAATTGTACAAAAAGTGGAGAGAATCGATTTTGCCATCATCTGCCAATTCTTCACTCATCCTTCTGTTCAACAACCCAACCAAACATACAAACACAAGAAACAGACTTGGGGTCGTCATCATATGTGGAACCAGCCATTTGGATCTTGTACTTTGTAAGAAACAGAGTCGCTATTCTGCAAAAATGGAAAAGCCATACGACATGGAAAAGAAACATGAATACAAGAAATATTTTTTTAAACTAAGAGTTTTTTCCAATTTTTTTTCCATAAATCAGGAAATGCCAGATTTTTCGTGTTCATCGCTGTCATAAATTATGAGTCCCAGTAGAAGTGTGCGGTGGTTGTGATGGGGTAATTGATCCCGTTTTTATGCAAAATGGTCAATTGGAAATTAGCTAACTTTTTGGCATTTCTGTTAGGATTAAGATTGATTGATCAGCAGTTGTCGACCGAGATAATAAATATGATTCTGTCGTAGCAGATCACAACATGATGACGTTAATAGTAGAGCAGGGTTAGAGAATAAACTATCCGTCACTCTATTACAGTAATTATTAAACATATCTAATGGCATTGAAATGGAGCAATAACTTTTTGTAATCAAAATATTTTACGGATGTCCTGTGAAGAAAGCATACATAACGTACCGAAGTGTGCCGATTCTAATTTATTTTAAACACCTTAATCAACCTAATGCACGTATTTTTAGATTTCCGATACCGCAAGTTTTTTGGAATTAAGCAAAAGTACAATTATTTGCTAGCGTTTGCACGTTTTCAAACAAAATTTCAAAATGTACGAGTTTTTAGGTAACTTATTTTGCAAAATTCGTCAATAAGTGAATTAAATTCTAAAACTCAAATGCATGGAGAATCTCAGAAATTCCAGTTTGTTTCAACTACAATTAATAATTCCATTAGCCAAATGTTCCTGGCAGATCAAAAGATCAACCGTAATTAATCTCCCTCTTCGTGTTTCGTCGTTGAAAACTGAAGTTTGATGAAGGCCAAATTAACCGGACAACGCATGTTTACGCCAGCCAGACTTTTAGAAATTTCTCGCAATTTTTTAGTTACTTCACCACTAAAGCGCACTCATGCCAAGTTTTGTTAAGTGAAGGTACATAGCAATTAAATTTTCAATCTTATTATTCTCTACGACTAAACGCACAACGGGTTGATCGTCAGAACAAAATGTGCGTACAACAGAAAATGAATTAAATGCTGGTTGACGGGTTGGATAAAATGGCTGATTAATTGATAACGCAGTTTTACTTAAGTAATGCAACGCTAAACATGGGCATAAACCAATTAACGGACCATCAACCATCCTTCCACGAACCTCAAATGTCCAAACCGTCATGCATCTAAATCCCAATCTTATATCTTATCTTTAGTAATTCTTTAGAAACTTTAGAAATTTTCACCTTCAGTTTACTTTACCTCACATTATTTTGTAGTTTTGCCTCATCATACAAGGCATTGGTTTAAATTATTTGGTCTATAATGTAGGTGGATTAGCGATACATACTTATTAGTTTCTATTAGTTGATAGTCTACTCAGGCTTCTGGCTTCTTAAACTGAAGTTCAATTCAAACTAGTTTTTCGAATGTGTGTAGTGAAGAATTTATTCATATTAAAAAACTTGAATAGTAGGAAGGTCTTTAATCATTCCATCTTTCCTTTTTGAAAGTTATAAAATGCCATAAAAATATGGAGAAGTCATCAAGTATTTGAGAATGTGTTAACTTAGCTGACCGAAATTCGCAAATCCCTAAATCTGCCACAACCTGAGGTTTGCAAGAATACGATCAAATGCACAAAACTAGAGTGGATTATTGGTCTGGCCGCATTTTTTGAATTCTACTGTAGTATATACAACAAACAGACATATGTACCCAACATATCTATTTGGTGGTTGAATTGTATGATCAATGAGTGATTGAACTAAACTCCAATCACATGAAATAGTCTTGGCCACCCTGTTGATGTAGCCTTTAGCTGTAAATCCCAAGAAGGACGAAAGAACATGAACATCGTTATATTCCAAACTAAAGGCACTGATGCAAATATTAATAATATGTATCTGATGAGTGACAGCTAGCAAGGAAATTTGCTCATTTCATGAACACAAATGTAGTTCTGTACATCAGTAATCCTTTCATTTTTGCAGTCTTGCTGTTGCTCCAATTTCAAAATGTAAACATTTCTCATCAGTCAGCACTCCTTTCTCTTTAAATTAAATCTACACACCCTAACTAAATAAAATGGAAAAGCAGTCCTAATTCTAGCAACTAGCATCATCTCGAGTTCTGAGAAAAATTAAAGTCTTATAAATTCTTTTCATTCCGAAAATCTTATCTACTCAAAAATATATAGGTCATTCAAATCTTGTCCCGCATTTAGGAGTTAGCAGTTCCTAAACATGTCAATCCATCCGTTATTCAGTTCAATAACATTTCAGTCATCGCTACCAATTATTAAAAAATCCGTTTAAAAACCAACATTCATCAATACATTTTTCGTAGTTTTCATGTTAATAAGCTTTCACTTTTATTTCTCCATCTCACTGACACGGTTGATTCTTGTCTTGCTGTCAGTGTCACACTGACTCCTACCAATCCAGATGAGGTTAATCCAATAATAAATAAATAAAGTATTACGCAACAAATTTTTGCATTTGGCAGCCCTGGCTTATTAATATCGTGCATTATACAAACAGTAGACAGATGAGATGACCTGCATAAGCTTAAATGTTGTGTATCAATCACTTCCCATTCCGTTGTGTCTACTTAATCAAATGTCAATTCTATATTAATATCAATATTTGTTGGTATCTCGGCCCGTCACTTCCCTGAATAATTGGCAAGTTTGGTATATGAAAAAAGTCTGAATCCGAATGCGTTAACAACCCACTAGCATAAATCTTGATTAGCTAACAGGACAAACCTCGCCAAACCAACGCCATCACTGTCTACTCTCTATTATGTGTTTAGTTTACGAATATACGTGCGTGGGTAATACCAAATAACGACAACGACGAATAGGTATTTACTACAAGAAAGACAGCCAGCGTCTAATAACCAACTGCCACATATCTAACGTAATCTTAAATGTGAATGGTACGCTAAGCTTATCACGATGGGATTTGTGAAATGTCGATCTTTTCTGACCCGACAGACAGCAATTTGGCATGAAGCATCTTATTCACACAATTTGGTTCTCCCCAGCTCAAAGTCTTACTGCATGTGTATGTACGTAAAACTAGTTTTCATTTACGTTCACAAATTAATCTGAATTCCGCAAAATTCGAAACCTCCAAAAATGTTCTGGTATTTTTATTTTTATTAAAAAAAATTTATATATGTGTGTATAAAACTACCTATGCTATTTTGCTCACTGCGGCAAAACTAAATTATGCAATGCATACCTTTTTTCTTGCTCCCTTTACCGGTACTTGCTTTAGGCTTCGATTTTTCCTCTTTACGACTCCCCATAGATTTGTAGATAATTTTGAGTCAAAGTCAACTCATGTCATCATTCAATTGGTATCATTGTCTTGTCTCATTCTTGTGACTTGGCATTGTTTACACTGTGCAGCAGTGTAAAGGGTACTAAATTATAATTTATTTAACATTTGACTGCATTGACACCTTCTACGCTTCGACATACATCATTGAACCCGAAGTCACTTCACTACACCAACACAGATTCGACAACACAAGGTTTGTTTGTTTAATTTCGCTTTGTCAATTCTTTTTTGTACAAACTAATACAATGGAAGCCTTGCTTATTGGAGTTTTAGAGCTGGGAAGAAATGTTTAGTTGTAGCATTTGCATATATGGACTTAAATCCATCAAATCTCAGACATGCAGAAAAACAAAGGATCAAATGCAGTATCGCGTCCTCGTTAAGACGTACGAAAAGTTATTTGTTCATGCAACTCGTACTAGTGTCGCAATCCACTACACTGCTATTTATTATTCTATGTTAATCGTCCGTAATATCTTTAACATTCGCTTTTTCAAGTTATCGAATTACTCGAACTCACAACTAAACTCGGGCAAAAAAGCCGACACACAAAACTGCATGTTGTACCAAAATTACTTCCCACGCGGAAAAACTCAATTTCGAAATAGTTTGTGGAGTTAAGCGGCTTGCCTTCAAATAAGAACTTTTAAAAACTTTCCACTGGATTTGTCGCGAAACACTTGCTTTGATGAGGAAATAATTTTTCAGCCTTTAACGCAAATGAACGATGTTGTAAAATCTGGGAGGGTCCACTTTGCACTTATTCAAGTCAAATCAAACCTTGAGCTGTTTCTTTTTCCATTCAGGTGATGGGTCTTCCAGTGCAGTAATTTCTCTTTTCCATTCAATTTTGGGTGCATTCAATTTCTCTTCTCCTTACTGAGGATCCGGCTCAAAAATACTTCTAACGGAGGGAAAACTTTTACTTTCCTGAGGTTCACAACAGTTTCATGTGCAAGTATTTCTTCACATACGTGGAAAATTACAAGACCACTCCAATTGCTCTTGATTTTCTGTTTAAAAACGATTCAATTGTAATTTATCTCAAAACAAGTTATCGGTAATCCCTTCACGGAGCCGAGAAAAGTGGATGACAGTGATGAAAAATTCTCGTCGAGAATGACTCGATAACCTCCAGTTTCAAAGCCTTGTTTATTGCAACTAACCAACAACGACACAAAATTCCCGAGAACTCACTCTTCCTTCTCCATCTCTAATAAGTAAGCATTTAGTGGGAATAGGAAACAACTTAAAAATAAATATGACACTCCAAAGAACCCACTCCACAATTCCAATCCTATATAATGTCAAGAGCTACAGATACATATCCATGAATTGCATAAGAACTTATACGCTTACTCTTAGAGAGCAACACAAAATACAGGATCAGATATATTATAACTTTGTTGGGAACTTGGCCAAAATCTGTAAAAATCTTTCAATTCTAAATGGGCGAAACTTCGCCGAAACAGAAAATGCAATGCAATTCACTTTTACATAGACAACATCGGCTCACCGTACACAGGCTAGGTACATGTCCCTCACTCACTAGTAATGTAGGTAATTGAAACGTAAATCCCACATCCACAGTTCAACCTTGGTAAAGGTATTAACGAGTAATTTCCAACTTAGATGAAATGCACTACAGTTAGCAGATCGCAGAGTAGAAGAAGAATAAGTAATAATACTTTGACTTGGATTGTTAATTTCGTCAAGGATTATATAAACCTTTTTGGTTTTAGGAAGATTTTATGAGGCACAAACTATATAATAACACGAGAGCAGCAGCATAATTTACTCTTACTTCCAATGTTTCAAAAATGCGACTATTAAAGTAACTAACTAGTACCTATGCAGTGTACGTCTGCCTGATTTGACTTCTGTTGTATTTTCACATTAACAAGTCCATAATAACAGGATTGAAATCCACATATGCATTTATGCACCCCCTCACTCTCACTGCTCACAGTTCCATTCCATTAAGTATACATACAAAACATGTAAAAGTAAATACACATAGTTAGCTCACAAACCTCCCCCACTACTAAAAAGTAAGTTAGCCAGCCAGCGTCAGAATATCCTGTCTCAAATATGTACCACTACCCCTGATGATGAGCAACTTATCTCTTCATCAGAAAATATCTGATGTGCACCACGGTTCAATCCACTTTTCAGTTCTGACGACGACGACAATCTTTGTATCAACTAGAAATCTACATTCACATCCCAGCAGTCGTAATCCTGTGAGCTGGATTTGTGCAGTGATACAAGGCTAAAATTGCTAGGGAAGATCCGCGCAATTAAGCTTGTTAATGAGTCACTTACTCCACAAAACTGAAACATCCTTCAAATTTGTCCCACGTAGCTCATAGCAGGGTTTGGAATAATATTTTTTATTATTTTATAGGTATTTAAAAAAATGATAAATATGTCCAGCTTCTATGTCATTAAAACCTTTAAAAAGGAAAACTGTCCTGTCCTTTAATCATTGGAAACAGAGAACATCTAATCCAAACTAAATAGGCAATACGAAGATAACGATATACCCGTGTGCGGGATACGCCGAAATACAAGTTTTTGTCTTTTTTATGCAACTTTTCCTTCTATAAAACAAGACACTTCCGCACTTGAGAGTCAAACTGAGTGAACTGAACTCAGAAGACGAGAGTAAAGGAAGTAAGGAATAAAACTGGCTTGAATGCAATGTTGTAATGAAATGCATCTCAACAACCAACAACAAATAACAACCCTTTAAAACTAGTATGGATTGGGATTGGACTGGCTCGACTGAATGAGTTAAACTATGCATCCCTTATATGCTAAATAACCAACAATACTTAATGGCGAGAGCGTTTAACCATTTTGTGGTCCTTAAGAATAAACACACGCTTGCAAAATCGTTGAAACAGACCAATAAAATCAAACAGTAAATAAAGATATAATGTTTGCAAGTCTGTTTTAGTAATTTGAATTGATCAAACTGCGGAGTGAACATATGCAAAGTTCACAGAACTCATAAACATTAGATCATTCTGGACATGGGCTCATTAAATTGTCAAAACTTGCAAAAGCCTCAAACTTAAATGCTAAATTCTATTTTAACCCGTCCAATGTCCATTATCAGCCACATACATTCAAACAAAAACTATGTTTGCACCGAAATGAAACTAAAACCAGGTGAGGCATAGCATGAGAAAACCACTACACGGCACTGCAATTCGATTTCGATATTCGAATTCTTCATCGAAGCCAGTCAGTCCGGTCATCAGGTAGGTAAAAGCAAAGAGACATCAACTAAACCTTCCTTTTTCCTCTACCATCGTCCCAATTCATTGCTTGCAAAGCTAAGAAAGATTCTTCTTCTTGGTGGTGCAGTTAGTTTTAGTGAAGTGGTGATACTGCTTACTACCTCCATGGGTAAGGATTCAATGAACCACACCGTACCTCGTTTTTGAATTGCTCGAGCCCGTGTCTTCCTTGTCTTGTTTCCTTGTTTTATTGTTGAGTTTAATCTGAATACCTTCCCTGTTTGCAATTTACCCACATTCAACATTTACTAACACTTGCTGTTCAATAAAACAAAGATGCACACACCTGACCAGCATACTTTAGCTTACGGCAATGGGGTGTGGGTGGATGCAAGGATCTTAAACTTGAATACAAATTTGATTTTGAAAAATAAATGAATTTATCAGTCTCAGAAAAGGCTTGAAATCATTCAAAAGTATCAAGAGTTTGGAATAAAAATATGGGTCTTGTTCTTTTAGTAATAAAAATGTTAAACTCAAAACTGTAATTGCATTATTGCCCTACCCATGTAAAATTAAGATTAAAGATTAAACGGAATCAGGACATATTTACAATCCATCGTAATTTCTTTACACTGATCGCACTTAACCTGAAACGCGCTTCTTTACAAGTTTTGGTTAATTTTTTAGAAATTAAACAAAAATCATCTACTCATCAGCGATCAGTATGTAGATATTAATACTGGAAACAACTAGCAGAATATAAGAAACACATGAGTTTTTATGATGTCCTGCATAATAACTTTTTTTTGTTTTCTGCGAAGAATAACAAAAGCTTAAAGTTGAACCGACTTTTAGTTCCAAACACACTAAACTAAACTATACTCACCCAATCCTCTAGTTTTTTACTTGTATGACTATTCAGCTGGATATCAACCAAATATTCCAAGTTCACCGCTTGAGAATAACCAAGCACAAAGAAACACCGAGAAGAATTCTTTTCCACATAACTGCCCATCTCCATGAAAAAGCAAATCTTTTACAACCGCTACAAAAAAGACACTCACTACATCCCATCGCACTCCATTTGTAATTTCCTAACTTTTGCCAGCGACCGTAACACTTTAACATTAAAAGAAATTCCATGAAATAATTCCAATCCGCTGAGACGTTAGAAGCCACGCTCATTATAAGACATATCTTGCATTTTATTACTTTAAAATTGTGTGTAAGTTCTTTAGAGGCATCCATGAAGTGGTAGTATAAGTAAATGTGCTGAGTAATTTTTCAACTTCTCTGCATGATCTGGACAAGAGTGTGCATGCATGAAGTTGCATAATCATTCAACATGATTATGTGATGACGGGCATGGGAAATCTTCTTGGGGAAGAATTATGGAGAAGAAAGAAAGATATGAGATACTACAATAAAGACGGACTAAAGGATGGACGCTTTCCATTCAACATTATTGGACTTGGCCGCACAACCATAAATATTTGACCATGACCCAGCTTTTTGAAAAAGATAAATGAATAATAATGGAAATGCTCATTGTCCATGGTATTTACAATGTTCACCAAGTCTCCGACTACTTAATCAAACGTTCGTTTATAAGAAATGTGAAAACTTACGCTAATTTTGTTTAGATCCGGTTCTTATAATCCAATAATTTCACTCAAATAAAAACACTAAAATAAGGTATTTGAAGAGATCACTTTTCAACATGAATTCACGCACTTTCATTCAAACCTTTACAAACAGAGTTTGAAACACTTGCAATATTGAGCAATGTATCTCCAAGACTTTTTTTTTTACAAATAACACCCACTCGCCCACTAGTAAATATTCCGAAGTATTTCTGTTTGCTTTCTTTTTCTTCACTAACCAGTTTCCAAACATAAGGTGACGACTCGAGATGGACACTCTTGCACCAAGACGCTGGAGTGGGGCAAAGAAGCTAGTCAAGTTCAGTCACCCACATCTTATAGTACGGGGTGGATATGGGCGGACTCGTTTCTCAGTCTCAGTCCAAGATTTAAATGGCCAGTCCACTAACAAGAACAAGGAATCCAACCAACTTGAACTTTAAAAATTTAAGGCAATGTATGTAATAAGTAATGTCAGTGTCAAAAGTCGCCAAGTTAGGAAACTCAGTTCAAAGTAATGAAACGAACGGGAGAAGGAAAAAAGAAATATGATGTGATGGAGACGACAGGATGTGGATGTTAGTTTAGTTTCAGATTTAAACAGTGCTTTTAGTTTAGTGTTTAAACCACCACGGCTTAACCAAAGCAACTACTGAATCTGGTCTGAATGATGAAGGCGGTGATTGAAAATAAACTTGGACATCTGTGTGGATGTGGAGTGGTAGAAGAGATTTCAAAATGCAGTTCATTCACAAACTACCAACATACTATTTATACGAGTACCACACCACAACCATACCGTAAAAACTTCCACAGGCTCCCTTTACATCCGTTCCTTCGTTTCGTGCCACCAAAGATGAAAGAAGTAAACCATTTGGTTCAGACTTCGTCCTCCACTCCACGTTGGAAACAGGCGATTCATACAGATTCAATTCAAAGATGAAATGAGAGAAGGGAGCCCAGCATATAGGGACGGATCCCTTCAGACTGTGATATTGGATTCTACGATGTTCATTTAATTTATAATTGTAAAGGAATCGTCCACAAACGGTGAAGATGTGCTTACTGAAGTTATAGCGAAGCGTCCAAAACATTTTAACTGTTATTTCGAACTACAAAATGCATCGCAAATCAAAATACCGTACAAGTTTATAAAATACAAAATTTGGTTAAATCTTCATAAAGGCGACATGCGTGGCTCGGAAAAAATGTAAAATTAAGTGTATACACAAATTATTACAACAAACTTTGATCTAGTCAATTTGACCCTTTGAAAATCACAGGAGCTATGAAACTGGGAGGACTGGAAGGGTGGGTTAGGTTAGCTCCCTTCTTAATATCTATTCTCTACTCATAGCTGCAAATAGACCCTGGGTGGAAACACAAACAGCGGATAGTAAAAGGTTTGAGTCAACTATTGTTATTTATACAAAATATAATAAATCTAGCAATCTACCCTGTATTTTGCTTGCTCCATAGATTAACTGGAGTAGGGAAGAAATGTGGCAAGGTACACATTCATAAGGCCAAAGGGAAAACGGTAAATTGAACCCTTCAGTGAATACCTAACCTTTCTACTTTGCTTCGCATATACCCTTATTAGAACATTCAGCACCCCACCGCAAACAGCTTGTTTCAAGGGCATAACGGAAAGTACTGTTATATGTTTCTAGGTTCATGAATTTTCCATCCGGCCCTTAGCCTTGCCCTTCACAAAAAGTAGTCCTGTTACATATGTCAACCTCACATACACTGATTAAATTATGATTGCTTTTTGCAATGACTGTTCCTGTCGAATTTCTGTAGGCTCGAGTTTGTTCAAAAAGTATTTTGACTTCCCCTAATAAACCCATGGTAAATTGCAAAGTGATTTTCAGATCGAAATGGCTATATACTTATTAATCCCAACGTGTGTTATAATTTTCAAATGAAATCAATTTTGAAACTGATCCCCCGTTTTTAGTTCTCTTGTCTATATGTACATGAGCATACAAATATAAAATGTCCCTCATCTACTTTTTATTACGCCCGGTCGGCAATTTCGTAGTTATCAGTACGAAACATTTCATAATTACATTAGACTAAAGTTTAGTTTGGATTTAAAAGCAACCCCATCACTGCCTTGTTATTTCTAGGAATATTAAGGTTATGCAACCATTTCTTATGATACAAAGGCCCAGCATAATAAATTTCATTATCTGCTTCGCCGGCGTTATACAACATTCCGCCGACGAATGCGTAGTGTGCTTAGATGATACATGTCCTTTGTCATCCCCCTCCTCTGCAGGGGTTGCGTTTTTGCCAATTTAAAAATGTAAAGCTAAATTCATTTCAATTTCATCCATAATTACAATTGGACACATTCTTCCTTAAATTAAAGTTGGCAACACTCACACCCTTGAAAATCCTTAGACGTAAGAGGCCATCACACTTCTTCCTTTTTCTAACTGTTAACCTCATTAAATTTACCTTTTCGCAAGACCAAATCATGAGCAAAGTGAGTGACTCTATTGTACAGCTCGACATTAGTCACCCATCAAAAAATCTCCACTCCTTCACACTCCCTTTTCCTAAATAGAAAACCCTCACTCTGCGAAATGTAATTAGCTTGGGACATTTGGTTCCAATATTCTTCTTATGCTAAAAAATCTAATAAATTCAAATCAAATTAAAATTTGAAATCAAATATCAGAATATATAAAAGTCAAGTTTTCATTGCAGTTTTTATTTATATTCACAAAAACATTAATGCATTTTACAATCAAAATTATTGCTTCATTTTAACGACTGCATTTCCCAACTAACATATCTATTTAAACACGGAATGCTTTGTGATTGCACTTTTCTGCTTATTTAAGCAAAGATTAAGCTTTAAAACCGATGGATTTTTATTTATTTGAGTTTGAATCAATTATGAAATGATAAAAGTGTTTATCGCTTACAGCCCTATGGGATTACGAGTAGTAGTGCCATATGCTATCAGAAACCGGAGCGAAATTAAATGCACAATATCTATGTATATTCTATGATTCGTCTTGAGTATTTTATAGTTGTAGCTTGATGCATTTACATTCTAGAAAACATATATGTGTCGTAAATTTTAGTGACATTAACATCCTACTTCTTCCAGAAACAGTAGCACGTTTTTCATAGTGCATTTATGGTGTCAAATCCAACAAACCCATAGGACACAACCCAATAAAATCAACGAAACAACACGGAATCAATGGTTTGTTTGCTGCCAATGAATTCAATTTATGACAGCGTATTCACCCGAGTCCCATGCTTTCTGCTACCCTCATTTCTAGCTGAAAAAGCCATTATCTGTTGTCACACACGGAAAACAAAAATAAATAGACCTTGTAGCCATAATTGGCGATCATATGCCTTGTGGATGACATCGCCTTGAGTTAAATCAATAAACGAAAAAGAAATAAAATTTATTTGGTGGATGCTGTGCCTGAAGGGTGGAAAAACGCACAACGTAACTCTCAGGAAAGGACAAAACTGATAAATATTTTTATGTATGTATCTCTTAAGATTCTGCAAAATCTTGCAGATGCTGACCAAAACCGGGCAAATACATTCCAGCCAATTTTCCCATGATTAGATTGGGGGAAAATTCGATTAGAATTTATGGGAAAGTAGACAATAACAAATTGATTGGGCACATGTTCTCTCAAGACAAATTGTCTAGGGGCACGAGTAACAAAATTTAGCACATCAAACAACTAAAACACTGCAGTCTCGAATTTTATATGACCCAATGACCTCTGTCTGGGTGAATGAAATGTTACACCAATAACTAATAGTTAATAATAAAGCTCAAAATAAATTGCAAAGTTGACCTAACCAACTACAAAAAAAGTCCAGGACGTGCACACAAAAACAGGACAATACAAAATAAATATCGAAATGATGCCGCCCAGGAGGTGGATGTAATACATAATAACGATATCCAAAGATAAACAAACACGACTCCTCATTCATATATTTGGATTGACCAATTTTCGAAACTTTCAATTTCCAGTACTTGGAAATGCTGCAACACAAACATACGTATATTGCAATTAGACAGTAGAACAAACTCTAACCTCAACTACATCTTGGCTTTCAGAAATAAAACTGAGTTATGGGGAACACCAACAAATAATTTAAAAAACAAGTCGTTCTAGTGTCGAAAGAATGTTTGGATATACAGAGAAATGGGGCAAGAAATCGGCGACTCTGGTGCTGTCTGTGACGCAATTGTAAATTCGCGTAAATCAAAGCAGTCTCAAATCATATCGATAAAATCAGGGAATTATGTTGGCAACATCATACAAATGGATAAATAAGTGGTTATATAACTCAAACACAAAAAGGAAGACGGAGACGTACGTTACGCAAATGTAAAGTTAAGTCGCCTTCCGTGTGTATTATTACTATTTACTTGAGCACAACAAGTCGTCGAAGAGAATGCGTTCAATTCATGATGTTAAGTCTGAGAAAGTTTTTTTCTTACATTTGATAAGATTTACAACTTCGGTGTGCGTCATATGCTCCACAACGGTTCCATTGACCTGTACAACAAGAGAAAGTAAACGATTACACCCAGAATAGTTTCAGTTACAAAATACACTGGATAAAATTAAATAAAACAAAAAAAATCATTTTCTTTCGATATAACGGCTCAAAGTTGTATTCTCTGCCATAAAACATCTTAATGTATATAATTCCCTGATGGGTATAGAAGTAATGCGTCGCGAAAAATGCGAGACTAATAAATGCAACGTGGTATAGTAAAAATTTAAAAATATATTGAAAAAGTACATACCTTCACAATTATCTCCCCTTCTCGAATCCCTGCCATTTCTGCGGCTCCACCTACAAATCAAACAATCAACATCAATAACTTTGTCGAAAAACCAAATGTAATATATTGTTATCATCATTTTTATTATTACAAATATTTACTGCGATTAAATTTCACGAGTGCAAGGCCCAGTTCAACCTTTCTTTTAATTCTTCCCTTATCAGTCATTGCACTAATCTTTCTAATGAACTTGAAATCTTACTTGCTAAGACCAAACGAAGAAAAGAGTTCAAAATAATGTAATTAATGAGAAACGAGTAAAACAAACTTTCTCATGAACACGAACAAACATAGCAATATACAGTCGAGTCAACAGTACGCTTTTTTACAAACTTTTTACCTGGTTAAGTTTGCTTACGACTGTAAAGCTTGGTCCTGGTATGATATGAATCACGGTTTCTTATCAATTGCAATATAGAAAATCATGTTTTAAGTATATGTTAAGATTTCGTTGGTTTGAAACAAATTGTTTGTTCTGTATCACAACAGATCAATTAATCATTAAGAAATACGAATAACATCCTACAAGCAATATGCCAGTTTTTTAAAGTTTATTGCATTGACTGTGACATACCAAAAGCACTCGAATCAAAGCCATGTCAAGACGAGCTGGTTATAAATAAGTATAATGACGTACAATAGTTCGTGGCAACCCTTTATAAACCATAATTATGCTTCCTTCCAGCTTTGAAAAAATGACAACTTGAAGGAATAAGCATATCATTGGTCACCGTAACACACATTCTTTCATAGCTTTGCACGACAAATGCGCGAACTGGGTATATATTTAGCGTTAGCCATGTCTGGCAGTTCTAATTCCAAACCTGCATTATTGCATTACATGGTGGGAAAATGCCGCACAGTAAGTGCAGATATGTGCAGTCTGA
>JAAXNX010001677.1:0-16685 GCA_036491905.1 Folsomia manolachei | reverse complement strand
AACAAAGCGCAATACTATAATTGTGAAACTCGATTCATGATTCTCAAACTTGTTTTGTTAACTCTAAAGACATACCATCCATTTCCTCTTCTTCATTTCCTGACATTTGTTCGGCATCTGAGTCCAATCTTATTACAGCTGGATCGCCGGGAAAAGTTGCATCATTTTTATCCATGGACGTGATGGTATCTCTAGATATGTCACAAAAGATGATGGATTGACTAGAAGCTTCGTGATAGTTTGTGATGATGCTGGATGAATCCGTATCTGTGACAAAAAGATGTGGTTTAAAATTGCAGACTCTTCTAGTATAAGTGAAAAACATATTGAACGATTGCTTTCACATTTTGACAATGATAAGTGACCAACTGTGTCAAGCAAAGGTGGAATGCAAATTTAATTGTACAATCCTCACCTTCAGACATTAACGACTGATTATCTTTTTCGGCTTCTGATGAGTGACAAAGTTTTTCACAAGATAAATTAGATGACTCTGTTAATTACATAAATAATCAGACATAAATCAGCGTGTAACGGATAAAAAAAATGGCCCGTAACAAATCTCACCATCATTTTGCATTCTTGTTTGTGAATTGTGGTTTGCCATCCCCGGTAACGGCTTCCACGTTGATAAAACTTGACTTAATCCTGTCTGGAGAGATTTGTCACAATCGGTAAGTGTTTGGACTAGAGATGGACGAGTGCATGAGTCTATGTTGGATAAAGAGGTCTCATTTTAATTATTGCAGAACTGCTTTCTTTAAAGTGACTTCATATATTTGTCCTGATTTAATTACCGTCTGAAATCACTGATGCAGTTGTGAAACTGGACATCGGGTTAATCATTTCACTGTTTTTCCTAGTAATATAATCAACCAATGAAAAATCCTCTCCTTCAATGTTCTTTTTGTGGTAAGTTGACACTGGAGCGTAGATCCAGGTACAAGTCCATGCATGATAAGACAGAAGGTCATGCCATATCCGTGGACGAACGGGCCATCCTTGTATTTGCATCTGAAGAAGGTCTTTAGGAGTGAAAGTATAGTTCATGTGATACTCCATCAGATCATTCAGTGTCTGGAGAACAAGCTTTGCATGCTGCTCATCTGCATCATTCAACTGTGGTCCTGTAATTCAAAAACGAATTTGTATTATCCGTTTTTTTTGTATTCTAATGTGTCTTGAATCTAAAGCGTCTTCCGTCAAACTCACCTTGTGACATTAACGCATGGTCACTGTCTTCTGCTTCGGGGGAGGAAAGATGTCTTTCACAGCATGAATTGGGGAATGCTGTAAATTATAAAAAATTGTTCATTATTTTGTGGTTGTTTACTCATTATTTGAGGTAGATTTAGCATAACACAAAGTGCATTACCGTGAATTTTCACTTCTTCTGAAAATAACGTTTCCATTTTTGTGTAAATCGACATATTGCACATCATCAAATAGTCACATAATGACAACATTTCATTCCTAAATTTTTTCCGACGGATGACACTGTCTCCAATCTTGATTGTGTCCTCGTTTCGTGTAAAGGAGAAGAACCATTTCTTTGTCCATTCCAGGATGAGCTTAACTTGGAATCTTTCCCTTGGTACGAGTGGACAACCTGTTTTTCGTAATTTGTCACATTGTGCTGTGGTTGGAGATTTTTTGTCTGGTATCTCAATTAAAATATCGGTTAAAATGAACATGGTTTTTTTTTCGTCGATAGCTTGTGTTATATATGAGTCTGTAAATTCGAAAACATAAAAAGGGAAATTTAGTTGTATGGATTACGAGTGCCTATCACTTTTTTTAATGTGATGGGATACTGCTAATCATAATTGAATTAGTATTTACCACGATTTGTAGGAGGGAATGGCTTTGGACTTGAATTTTCACCCGTTACTACTCATGAAATCATCAAAAAAGTGAAATTAGACAATTGTTCCGAAGGAGTATAAGTCAGCATATGTTTTGACAAGTTGTAGATCGAATTACGTGATATAGGTGTTTCTAAAAGTTTCATTTTCAAAGATCCCATCGTTTTTGAAATATATATCAAATATTCCGATAATGACATTCCGGTATTTCTCTGCTCCCAGTTTCTGGCGTGCCAATCCAAGTCTAACGCATCCCAATAAGTTCGTGGTATCATCGGAATTCCACATTGAAGAATTCTTTGAATTTCTAATTCCGTTAACTCTAGTGGTCGGTTTGCTGGTGCATATATTTGTTCCAATACATCCTTCAAAATTGTGATTGGTATGTCACTGGAATGTAGTTCGTCTAGATAGTTAAAGGGGCCATTTCCGTCGTCTTCATTGAGTTCATTAGTCACTGTAGGTAAGTGAAAGTTGTGAATTATTTATGTATTAGTGAAAAAATAACATTGTCTTTTGATCAACAAGATTTCATTCTCTTACTTTGTACTACGACTGGCTTGTCTGCATGAGGCGGCGAGCTCAGAGACGGTCCGAAAATTTGAGAATACGTGGGTGGAGGTGACTCCGATCTCCGGTTCTTTGTTTTCACTCTGTTATTTGTGATTTGTCTGATCCCTTGAGAATTGGGTAAGCTGATTTGGACGGGAATATGACTAGGCGTCACGAGTGTATTTGGAGGATTGCCTGGAATAAATGACAAAAGTTCGTAGTATGTAATTAGCAAATCAATGCTTTTATTCACTTGATGATCCGTGACAAACTAACCTGTTGATACATCTCCATTTGAGGCTGGTATCGGAGGTGGACCAAGGATTGGTTGTCCAAAATAAGATGTGATAGGCCTCGTCTTCACCTTGCTTAAATTTTTTCGTCGTTGGACGGATGCATAAGTCTCTTTATATTTCGGTTTCTTGACGATGGTGTGTTTTGGCAATCGTGGGAGTGTCACCATCTTTAAAGGAGGAGGAATGGGTGGAGGAGAAACAGGAATACCTGGTGAAGGAGGAGGTGTCACCTTGAACAATAAGAATGTTTTTGAGTGATTAAAATGCTTTTACTTTGTTTGATTAGACTACAATTTGTTACAGGAACTTTAGCTTTTCATTTCGTAAGGCCAGTTAATTAGTACCTTACCGGATCGATTATGATGGCCTCTACTTCGTCGTCGGAGGATGATGACGAAATCACTCTGATCCTATTCCTCTTTGGGGGTGGTGGAGCCATTGTTCAGAATGACTGCGTAAACTGTTGAAATTATTGTCTATTATTTACTTGACTATAAAATTGTGACTAAACAGCTACGATTGAGTAAAACCAGTCTATTTTTATCGAGACAATACTTTGAATGTTGTTTACTTTCACTTTAAAGTTACCTTACTTTGAAATATCTTTCCTGCAATTAGAAGGAAACGACACCAAATTATTGACGTTTCATGAACTCTGTCCGTTTGAAGTGAATGTGAAAAGACTGGCCTCACTACTTTCTTTGTTGTAACTGAACGTTCTCATTTCAGATTTTTATCGCGACTACCTATTTCTATACTACTGAAACACTTTCACTAGCTTAATCTGAAATTGTCGTGTGAAATATATTCACAGAATTACAAACAATTTGTTTTATCAATTGATTTGGTTCGAGTGATCTGTATAAACGTAACAAAGACGTTATTGACAACTTTTTAATCTGCTCCCTCTCGTGTGAATCCGATCGACTCTGTCTCATACGTTTTTCCCTCCCATTCCAAACAATAATATTACTGTGAAATCCGTCGTTTTAGAGTTTCTAATTAGAAATTAAATCGCACTGGTCAATTGGGTCACTATTATCGATATTTTATTCAACTGTGTGGTGACAAAACAGTAGTCATCTCCGTCTTAGCAAGCTTCCGGATAAAACGACGTGAAAAGGTAGCGTTTATAGTCATTTCACAAAATTTCTGTTAGTTATCTGTTCATGTTGGTTTGTTTGTTGTTGGTTGGTTGTTAGTAATAGTTAGAATATTTATTACTTATTTTTCCCATTTTTACAGACGCTGGTAGAGAATGACAAGAGGATTATAGTGAATTGATGCCTCTCTACTTTTGTCCCTACCAAGTTTTATTCACTGACAAATATGTGACTCTATCAATTAAGAAACTTCTGCACTATCAGGATGAGTTGCGACAATACTACGAATTACGGAGCAGCCGGGCAGTCGGGTAAGAGGTTCATTGACGGTATTAAATGCTTCTTATTTACATTTTTATCATGTCAAGTAATTCAATATGTATGCTTTGATCTGAAATAGTTCCTCAAGATCCAAATAGTGACACACTGTCAGACCCTTCAAACCTTGCCAAACTGGTGGATCATTTGGAAAATTTTGCTGAAATGAATCTTGACAAGGAACGAGTCCTCACTGACGGCGAAATCAATGAAATTTTGGAGCTAGGTTGTCCAGTCATTCCTGTAACAGTATGGGATGTGCTTTCAATCCGTCAAACTATTCAATTTCAAAAACAAAGTCATTCAAAATACGTCGGGAAATACAACCTTGCTGTCACCAATTGGATTCTGACAACAGCCGGGATAAAATTGAAACATGTCGGAGGTAATTACGACACGCTTCTTTATTTTTATTCATTTTATGACTTGGCTAACCTCATTTGTTGATCGGGTTTTTCACTTTCCTGTAGTAAAACCCCTTTTTTATCTAAATCTAGATGTCAAAGTTGTCAAGGAAAAGTCTCAAACTCAATCAGTGACACTTTTGGATGACGAACAGCCTTCTTCTAGTGCCGGATGTGGTAAATACGACGTTATAATTGGTTGCATTTGAATTGGGTACTATTTTAAGTGAATTAATTGTCACAAATTACTTATGTTTTACAGCCAATCCGACAAAATCAGAAAGTGAAACATTGAAGTCTTCCAAAACGGGAAAATCTGGTCGGGTTCACCTTGAAAAAGGTAAACTGCATCAAAAACTTACCCTCTACAAATGGAACCACTTTTAAAAATGATTAATAGTTGCTTATTTTCATTTGTTAATAGAGTCCAGCTCCAATCCTACTCCTAAGGAAGTGAAATTGAGGAAACCGAAAACTTTATTAAGAAACAATACGGAAATGAGGGAATATATTGAACTGGAAGCAGCGGTGAGTGATAAATCATCCGAATCAGAGAAGGAACAGAGTGACAGCAGCTTGGAAAAATCATTTGTAGACGATGAGAATGAACATTTTGTCACGGAAGAGTAAGTTTTTATATGAAAAGACCATTTAAAACGACAATTTGTAAATTGGGATACTCGCTTGTTCCACTATTTAGTGAACAGGCTGTTTATCTTCAATCAATTAGATCTCCATTGGTGCCATTAGATCAATTACTGGCTGGTCAAAATCCCAATCTTGAACTTGGAAATGTAAGACTGGTGATTTCTCTAATTTCCTTCATTTATTCACGGAAATACTTGAATGAAATGGTTTGTATATTTCAGCAGGATGACGATGAAATTGGGGTACGTAAGAAAAGGAAACTCAGAGTCATTGAAAGTGACAGCGACGACGATTAGTAAATTCATGGACGGATTGTAACCGCATTTTATTTTATTTTTATATGTTTATTAATTTTCAAACAGTTATCACAAGTAATGTGACATGATGGAATGATTGCTATCCGTAATAGTTAAGGAGAAATGTTGTGAAATGTTGTGAAATTGACTATTATCACTATTGTTTTTAAATTTTGATTAATTTAATGACTATCAACAAATTTTTTCTATTTTACCCTGGTCCAACTGAATACTTGGAAAGTCTGTAAACTACTCTAGTCTTGTGTAACAGCTTTACTTTATAGCCGTGAAAATCTTGTTCATAATTACCACAATTACATATATTATTAACTAGTCATTATCTTTGGTTGTAATTTTAACAGATAAATTTTATATAATATTAAAACAAGGCTAAATGAATTTACCGTAAAATGATCCAGAATACACACATTTGAGTTTCATTGCATAATTTTAATACGATTTTTCTTGGATTTTGTTACAAATATTTGTCACATATTTAAGAATAATTTGTTATAAAGTGAATCATATCGAATTTTGTCACGGATTTTTTTTACATTTTCGGTTTGTATGTCTTCGTCTTCATTGCCAATTTTTGCTTAGTCCGTTCTTCCTCTACGTCTGAGAAGTACATGTCATCTGCGAGGAAATCCTGTGGGTTATTCACGGTCAAATGATGCAATTTGGTTTGGAATCGTTCTAGAAATGACAGAAAAAATTACCAAATATTAAAATTTCACTCCCAATTGCAATCAAAACAAAGAATCATTGCACTATCACTTACTTCGTAGTTGTGAAAACATTTCGGCCATGACCTCTTCTGGATCCACGGCAGCCTTGAACCGCTTCGGTTCAGTAGAGTCCTCCATAAAGGTTCTTCTCATTTGTTTCAAGAAGATGTTGTGAATGACGAACGCTATTTCACTCATAATCAACTGTTTCTTCTGGTCGTTCGCGTCCTCGACTCCGAGCTGAGTTTGTCCAGATTGGAAATCCTGGCCCCTGTTGATTCTGTTGAATTTTTTGACGTTTCCTATAAATTTATTTTAATCGAAATCACGATAATTTTTGTGAAATGCTTATTCAGAATCAATTTATTTTAATATTGGTCATGATAATTAACTTACGTGTTTCAAGCTTGTGGTTGAGCAAGGCTTCCCAGGCACTGGTCCGTGTGCATTTTGATTTCACACTTCCATGTGGTTGCGGTCCTCCAAACGTTGAAGGTAGAGATTGAGGAGAGCCGGGTCCTGGTGATTGCGGACCTGGAGGTGAAGGAAACAAATCTCTCCCGGGTGTCGCCGGCTTGGTATTCAACCCGGGCACCAGAGGTTGAAAGTTGAATGATTGCACCGATCCTGGGGTTGAAGGGCGACTAGGAGGAGACTGCCGAGAGAAGTCGATTCCTTTCCCTGGGGTTGGGGGCCGGTAAGATCCTGTAGAGGAAGCATATCCACTCGCTTCGATTGACTGTTTTTTTGAGAAAGACGTTCGGTTGTCGGGTCTTTTACTTGGTGCCCGAAATGAGGATTTTTCAGGTGAACTTTCACTTGAAGAGGGGGCTTGTCCTCTCTTGGAGTTTTTGGAATACATTTCACGAATTAATGTGACAGTAGAGAAAGTTAAACAAATAATTTAGAAAGGTTTGGTATTTTTCACGGAATAATTTGGAAAGAGCAGAGTGAGTCTAATTTTACAACACACCACAAACAAACAAACTTTTCTGTAGCGCAAAAAAGGAAGTAGGTGAATAAGTTCGATAAAACAGAAAACTCGTTGTTACACCAACGTTTATTTGTGAAAAAATTAAATTTCAAAAATCAAAGTCTGGATGGACAGGGAACAGGAAGAAGTTTTTTTGTATATTTTTATTCTCCAGCTGCGTCGTCATCGACACGAGACCACTTCCCATCCTACTTTTCACTGTAATAGTGTGACACTCAAGTCAAGCAATTAGAAAATGTCGTCAACTCCTCCTCCAGAACCGCCGAGATCACCATCTCCCCCCGAAAAACCAGTGCCTCGCCGTGGAAGACCTGAGAAAGGTAACATAAACCAAGATAAAGAGGACAGGAAACAAAAACAGCGGGAGGCGACGCGTAAGAGTCGAGAGAGGAAGAAAGAAGGCGTCCTTATCAGACCAAGACTTTCATATGACTATCCTACAGCACCAAAAGTGACAAGAAAAAGTGTCCCTCTCGAACCGTATTATGACGAGAAGAAGGACGGAGATACAATGGAGTCTTGCTCAGTATTGTCTGCCATCCAGTACTTGGGACATGAGCGACCAATTGAATTGGGAGACTTGGCCAAATCTGCGTCCCTTGGCGAGATTCCAGTGCAGGCTGCCATTCCTTTCTGGTGTCAAACAGGTGAGTTGTAATGTAAATCTTTTATTCTATGTTGCTTGATGTCACAACTTGTATTATTATTAATTATGTGAAAAGTATCAATTATTTACATTTGTGGTTGTGATTCAATCAGATCAATCTGGATCATTCAAATTGTACGAGCCGCACTGGATAACAGCAACCAGACAAAACCTCAACCGGACCCCGTTTCAAAGGACACACCTACAAACAAGACAGCTGGAAAGCTTCAACAATAATTTGGAGGACTGGTTAATGCATAACAGCGTCCAAGTCGTTGAGAATTTTTTCAATCAGAGAGGTATTTCTGAAGATAGCAAACCCAAATCTGTGA
The DNA here is from genome assembly GCA_036491905.1 of Folsomia manolachei. Classification (NCBI taxonomy): domain Eukaryota; kingdom Metazoa; phylum Arthropoda; class Collembola; order Entomobryomorpha; family Isotomidae; genus Folsomia; species Folsomia manolachei. The sequence continues at coordinate 8,503 of JAAXNX010001677.1, read as the reverse complement.
CATTGGAAGAGATTTTTCACTCGACTAAAGGAATATTGAGTGACTTACAAGGTAGGTTATTATATTAAAATAATGAGAGGATAGTAATTGGCATAATATTTCTGTCACTTGATAATTTGACCGTATTCCAGAAAAGTTTTGCCACCCACATCAAGGACCTTATTTCCCGATTCCTCTTTCTGCTATGTGTCTGCCCCCACCAGTTGTGACACTCCCTCTGTCATCAAACCAGCCACTCCGCAAGAAACTGGGTCCAAATGATGAACCATTCTGTGTATTGCGTGACAAAGCTCTGGGGGCAGTTTTCGGTTCATTCGAGGATGGAGAAGTTGTTCTTAGTAATTCAGAAATGACAAGTTTGTTCCCCGATAATGAACTTGAAGCAACTGTGAGTTATTAATGATCATCCACCACACAAATAATTATCATTGTACTTTATAACTCATATTTGAATGCCTCAATCTTTTGAATTATAGATTGTTGATGTTGTGGGAACTATAATCTCGGATTTGACTAAATCTAGACCACATTCCTATCCTTTTCATTTCATTCGGACGAGTGAATTTCATCGGACGGATTCACCTTTAGATGACGGTGAAATGGATAAACTGATTGCTCGAATAAAAAGTGAAATGGTTCAAGTAAGTGATAACATTGACACTAAAATCAACTTTCACTTTTAGAGTTTAGAGTGATGAACTAATTAAAAAAAATTGTTCATAAACAGGGTCCTCACGCTGGAATTACTAGAATCTGTTGCATTGTTCACACTCCTGGGCATTTTGTGGTTTTCATTGCTGACCGGACTACTCATCAAATTACTCTATATGATCCGGTCATGAATGGAGGGAATTTGAGACGGACAGAGACTTCGATTTTATCTCACAAGTTACTAAAATTTGGCAGCTTACTGTCACAAATCTATGGGGAACATGTGACAACTTGGAATGGAGGAGTTACGGAATGGAAACAACGGAAGGCTCCCCCACTTTTAGGAGTCCAAAGAGGAGCGGTCGACTGTGCAATTTACTGTCTATTGTTTTTGGAAATCATATCCAAACTAACAGAAGTGTGTGCTGCGGAAGGAATTAAGGCTCTTGAACACGGAAATTTGCTGAGTTGGGACATGACAAGAAAGAGATATTTCAATTATGTAGTGAAAGTTTTGGGTATGTGAACAATAATACTTTTTCACACTATTTTCATGAGTGATACAGTATTTAGTAGTAATACAAATATTTTTTTTTTATCTGATCAGAATCACAGAAAGGACTCCGACCCCAGCCAAGCAGATCTAGTATTGGGTTAAGGATTAGGCCTCCAAAGATCACCACCACTTTACTGACCCCGACAACTGAATTGTCCTTTGTTACTGGTTTACTGCCAAATTCATCCGTGACATCAGGTACTCTGCTAACAAATTTCCCAGCCATCGGTAGTGGTCAGAAACCAGATTCATCCGTAACTTTCGGAGGTCAGCAACCACAATTAACTGGTCCGCAACTTAAATCTTCCGTGACTAAACGTGTGCAGAAACAAAAAACATCAAACGAAAATGTGGTCAAGAAAAAAATCATAGAAAACGTGGATCTAACTTCCGATCTAGATCCCACACCGCTTTCCCATCTAATCGTGAAAAAATCACCCAAAAAAACGAATTTCGGTGCCTTGGCTAAAGATCTATCAATGAAAATGGTAGTCTATTACTATACTAATATTGTAAAATTTTGTCACTCTCGTAACTGATCTAATTTTTGTATACAGATTAGGAGGATGCCAAAGGAAGGTAGATGGGAAATAATTGGATCACTCGATAACGGAAATGTGAAAATCTCGTACCATGATTTATATCAATTACTGCCAAAAATATGGTTAAATGACCAAATAGTTAATGGTTTACTTCATACCTACCGGAGAATTAATTCCGTGACACAAGGTTCCAGCCCTTTCATTGTGATTGATTCGAATTTTGTCTCTGAATTGATAAATGACAAGACGAAACCATCACGTACGAACAGATCTGACTCAGTCTACCAACGGATCAACATGGTAATTCACACTATAATGTGAGATGTGAAACAAGCTATTAATATGAAATGTCGTTTGAAATAGATTCGGAATTTTGAACGGCTTCTGATTCCGTATAATTTTGGTGGCGTCCACTGGACACTAATCATTGTCGAGTTTGTCGGATCCGTGATAACCCTGTATGATCCATATCAATCTCCGAATACTGTCATCGATGATGTCGAGCTTGTCTCTGCTCTACAGGTTTCAATTCACTTCGTTTTATTTGCATGTTTCAGTGTTCAAAAATTTTTAATTAATTGGCAGGGCATTCAGAGATGTATCACAAGAATTTTGCAAGAAGGTCTGACTGACAAAAATAATGTCGTGACATCTATGACTGTGAATTATACCTATATGACGACGCCACTACTCGGACAGCAGTTTCACGACCCTGATGATCTTGAAAATTGTGACATAAATAATTGTGGTCTATTCGTAACCCTTTTCGCGATGCTATACACCAATTCTCCTGGTTTTAAACACACTCTGGCTAATGCTCTTTCATCATCGGAATTGGTACCTCGGAATACAGGTGCTCTTGCCCTTCGTCAGTTATTTTATGGCTTATTACTTCGCGAACTTGAACGAAGTAAGATGTGCTTCATTATGATTATTATGCTATTTGGTTCACATTTCAAAACTTGGAAAGTGTCGGTTAGAAAAGAAAGTAATTTAATTTCGTATTTTGATTTAAAACTTTCAGGTGAAAATGGAAACTGACAAGATTTCTAGCTACACTTCCCTGACGCTCAAGTTCTTCTATAAAATTTGTGACATGCATTTGTAACATATTGTAGTGATATTGTTTTCACAAATATTCAACTTTATAACCATTGTATTACTTGTTGTGAAAATTGTTCACGCAATTTGTAGTGAAAGTTATTTAATATTACATAATGGTAATTTTGCAGTAATCTTATTGTTATTGTCAAATTGGTTACTAAACTTTGTTTTCCATGTAGAAAAAATTTCTTTTAAAATTCAACACTAGAAATATGGAGTATAAATAATATATATTTCAACCATTTAAATATTAGATCATAGCCCAATTATTTACAGAAAATTCAAAATAACCAACTAAATCAACATCTCATACAGATTAAGTTCAAATGTAATAGATAATATAGATTACTCTGTAAAAAACAAGAACATTGCTCAAGTTTTAATTTCCAGGGACCATCATACACGTCGAATTCTGAATACATGTCACTTTTTGGAGAAGAGTTGAACTCATGTGTTTCACTTTGAATGATTTAATAAAGAGGAGTAATAATTACAAGTGAAAAATGGTTGCAAATGAGATGATTGTTTACGTTTTTCACAGGTGGTGAATTTTTATTTTTAGGAAAAAGGCGTTGGACTGGGAATGATGGACATTTTTACCAGATACAGGGAGGGAAAGAGAGGACCTAGAGCCACACGACGGGTGGATTGAGTACTCTATTTATAGAAGCGGGTGAAACTACTGACACGGAGCAGACACACGGTTGGATGACGTTGCAGCCATTTTATTCCACAAATGGAAATCTTGCAATTTTTTTGTGAAAAATTAGTGAAACAGGTGAGCAATTACTTTCTTAGCGAGTAGTTAGCTTAATTAAGAGGTCGTACATAGTTAGTAAGGACGTGTGACTAAACTGTGACTGTATTTTCACCTAATGGAGTCGTTGTTTGTTTAAAACTTTTTATAGATAGTAATTCCACGTTTTTTATAAGGTTGCTTATAATTTTATTGTTTGTAAAGTTACAGGACACTTATCCAGTCGAGAAGAATAAGTGACAAAGGGACTTGGTACTAATAAGGTGCGTTTTTTAATGATAAGTCCAAATTTAAAAGTTCATTGTTCTACTGCTTGCATTTTTTGTTGTCTGTTGTTGGTCATCCATAAATCTCATTTAATTCCTAGTAATGTGGTGGATAGTTGTTATGTAACATAACGTTTCTTGATTTTTCAGCCGGTTGACTAGAAAAGTGACATAGAGGTTCGTTTTTAGCGAAATGTGCCTTTTGAATTCACTTTTTTTGACCTCATTTAATTAATAACTTTTCACACTAACAGGTGAATCACTCACGGATCTACAATGGAGAACAATGAGCATGGGATTAATAAGGAGGAGGGGATGACCCACATAGCAGAGTCGAAAGTATTGGTTTCTGGGTTTGGAGGATTAGGAGTAGAAGTGGCAAAAAACGTCATTCTCAGTGGGGCCAAATCCGTGACTGTTCAGGACACAATTGCAACGTCATGGGATGATCTAAGTTCTCAGTTTTATTTAAGGAAGGCCGATATTGGGTTAGGAAAGAACAAAGATTGATTTTGTATTCTCTCTCATGCACTTTTTAACATAGAATGATAATTTTATTAGTAATTTTTTACATTAATTGCAGCAAGAATCGGGCCACCCAGTGTCTCAAGTACTTGACTGAGTTGAATCCTGACGTGACTGTCTTTACGTCCGTGGAGCCTTTGACCTCAAAGCTTGTTGCTGAAGGAAAGTACAATACGGTTGTGGTCACAGATGGAAACTCTGAGACTATCACTACCATCAGCCAATGGTGTCACGAGAATAACGTCAAATTCATTTTGGCCCAAGTCAAAGGCGTCTTTTCTCGAATCTTTTGCGACTTTGGGGAAGAATTCATCGTGGTGGATGGAGAGAATCCACTTTCAACTCTGATTACGGGGATCACAAAAGAAGAAATGGGAGCTGTTTATTGTTTGGATGAAACTCGTCATAGACTCTCGGATGGAGATTTCATCATAATCACTCAAGTTATTGGGATGACGGAATTAAACGAACATGAACCTATCCAAATTGAAGTCACTGGACCTTACTCATTTAAGTTGAAGTGTGACACAAGGGGTATGTAACCCGGAATGATTTCCTATTATGAATAGTTTTACATTTTAACTAATAAATTGTAATTATTGCAGGGTTCACTGACTATATTCGTGGTGGAGTGGCTACTCAAGTAAAGATGCCCGAAAATCTGTCTTTTAAATCATTTGCTGAGTCAATCAAATATCCAGAGTCCATCATTTCTGATTATTCAAAGATGGAAGATACTGAAACGAAAAACATCGCCTTTCAAGCATTGGAAAGTTATGTGGATCAACATGGGAGTGTCCCTAGAGGATGGAATGAAGACGATGCCCAAGTGTTTTTGAAGATTGCAACCGAAATAGCTGAGCCGCTGGATATCCAATTGAATGAGAAATTGACAAGAATTTTCAGTTATGTCTGTTCTGGACAAGTGTGTCCAATGAACAGTTTTGTTGGCGGAGTTGTAGCTCAAGAAGTGATGAAATCTGTGACTGGGAAGTTTCGCCCATTGGTCCAATGGATGTTCTTTGATGCAATCGAGTGTCTTCCTTTCGAATTGAATGATAACGGATCCTTGAAAACTGCTGTGGATGAGTCAGAATTCCAAGGAATTGGATCAAGATACGACGGACAAATCCCGGTTTTTGGGAAAAAGTTTCTAGAAGTTATTGGAAACCAGAAATGGTTATTGGTTGGTGCAGGAGAATTCGGTTAGTTTTGTGAATCAATTTCACTCCATTATTGTAAAATATGAACAAATATTTAATGTATTTTCTCAATAAAATAGGTTGTGAACTGCTCAAGAACCTGGCTATGATTGGATTGGGTGGAGGAGGCAAGGGAAAAATCATTGTTACGGATATGGAGGTTGTCGGGAGACCCAGCACGAGTCAATTCCTTTTCCGGTTAGATGATGTTGGATTCTGCAAATCATCATGTGCTGCAATAGTGACTCAAAGTATGAATCCTGATATCAATATCGAAAGCCACGTGTACAAGATGGGAGTAGGAACCGAGGACACATACAATGACGCCTTTTATGACAATATTGACGGAGTTGTGACCACTCTAGATAACATCGATGTCCGGATGTACATGCACAGACGATGTTTGATGCTAAACAAATTTCACTTCTTTTGTAGTGAAAAAAGATCGTATTATTTCCCGGAAGAAGACAACCTTGGACCAGTAATCTATCGCTCCCCTTCTGTCGTTTCGGGTTTAGTAACACTCAAGATTTTGGAAAAATTTGGAGTGAAACAAGAACCGCTCCAAGATCAAGAGCAGCAGGATCATGAGCAACAACAGCCACTTCAGGAACATCATGATCAGATTCAAGAACTTCCGCAACAAGTTCAACAGCAGCAGCAATCACAGAAAATCACTGTAGTTGTGAAAGGGTGTTTCATAAAACGACAGGATGAGAGACAGGAACGAATCAGAAATTTGGTAGCCTTTCGTGGACCTCGGGATCGCATTCTTGTAGTAGGACGAGACAAAAGGTCCATGGGACATCTCGCAGCCCGATCAAAAGATCAGGAATCGGTTTATTGGGATGAGGGTGGACGCCAAATAGTCACATTCAATAGAAATCTTGGCACAGCAGTCCTATTTGTGACAGCAGATGATGTTCGGTTTGTGGGTACGTAAATTATTCATATACATAAAATCATTAAAGACAAACAGTGAAAAATATAAGTCACTCATTTACTTGTTGATTACAGACTTGGCGAACACAACCCACGTGTACTCGTATGACATTTTTCGTGATTTCATTCTTGAACAATGTGCTGGAGAGGAGACGAAGATAATTTTTTAAACGACAAACCATTTTTATTACTTTTATCTGTGAAATTTATGTCACATTTGTTACATTTTTTATGCAATCACTACTTTGTTGTGAAACTACCATGTCACTCTTTATGTATTGAGTGAAACAATGTCTGTAGTCGAATCCGTTGAACATTTCTAATCTAGTTATATGACAAACTCTAAAATAATAGGCTACATTTTAAATAAGTTGATAATCAAATGTAAAGTTATTATTACTTCTAACTTATTTATTACATCTATTACGTATTACATCTAACTTATTGACAATATAACGCTTTTATGGACTAAATGAAAAAAATGTGTCTTAACTCGTTCACAAATAGAAACATTAACCCCTTCACCGCATTCATAGTCAGTTAATCCACCCATATTTGTAGGTAAAGGACTATCTCAATTCGACTAATCTTTGGTTGGCTGACCGGATGTAAAATAGTAACACAAATATGCAACAAGTAATTCCGAAACAGTGTGTTCTAGAGATATCAAAATTTGAATACAAGCTAGGTAGGACCCAATTAGCTTATAATTAAATTCCCAGATTTTTAATTATACTGGTTTAGAAATTACATGTTGGATTGTAACTACTCTCCTGCTTATTCTACTACTAATTTCATCATTCAGTCAAACTACCGTATGAGGCAGGCTGAGATAAATTTTGACAATTGTAATTTGGAACCACTAAATCACACAAACATGTGAATTTAATTGTATTATAATTGAGGTCCTATTCACTTATATTTAAATTTTAGGTACGGTAGGTTTATTATTTTGTAAATTACTATTGTATATATAAAATTTGTCTCATCTTGCCTCATCTAGAGATTGACCGGACCTTCTGTTTACACTGGATTCATAGGTCAGTTTGATAATGTAATTTGTAGACTAATAATCCTAGAGCCCCCATAATTTAATTACAAGGTAGTCGGCATCTAATTTGCTTATAATTAAATTTTCAGATTTTTAAAACCAATACTTTGGAAATTACACGTTGCATGACTAGTAAATAATTTACATTCACCCAACCAACCAATGCTCTGTAACTTTCTGAAGTGGTAGTATTTTCACTACAATGTGTAATTTCCAAGCGGTTAGTCCTATGTGTTCCAAAATTTAAATATTTATAAGTTAACTAGAACCTAGCTTAGCTGCAATTAAATTTTCACAATTTTCGGACCAATATTTTCGAAATTACATGTTGCATGGTTGCAACTGAATTGCATTCAGCCGACCAACCAATGTTAATTGTTGTTTTACAAAATGTAATATTGACGCAGGTGATCCTAGAAATCTGGGAATTTAATTTTAAGTTAATTACCATCTAAATAGTCTACAATTAAATTTCCAGAATTCTAGAATTATTGGTTTGGAAATTACACAAGCTGCTACTTGCCAAAACTCACGAAGTCAGTCAATCTCTCAGTTGAGACAAATTTTTTCTATTGTAATTTCAAATCCAATTATTATAGAGCTTTGCCCTCCCAATAAAACACTCCCAAATCGTATTCAAACGTACTTTGTAACTAGATTTATCAATTACAAACATTCGGTTGTGAAATACCTCATTAATTATATTGAAAAACGGATCCTTATGAATATAAGGCCACAAAAAACCAAAGTTTTAGGCAATCCCTGAGATAGTATTAGAAAAAACCAGTGTACTAGTAGGTTTGAGGAAAAGTTGTACTCTCCGATAATCACGTTGAATGGCAATTTCTTAACCGTTGCTCCTAAAAATCTGGAAATTTAAACACAAGTTAATTGACCCATAATTTAA